>PVJH01004826.1:0-120294 GCA_004026705.1 Nesogale talazaci | reverse complement strand
GACCAGCTGTGTGAGCAAGCTGTTTGTGATTGGTGGTGGGCCGGACGACAATACTTGTTCTGACAAGGTAAGCCCTTGTCTCTCCCAGAGTGGCCAGGGGATGGAGAAGGAGGACAGTGCGGAAGATTTACAAGTGGATAGTGAGGTTCCTTCATGTTAGGAACTTGTAGAAAAATCATCTGGTCCTTTCTGTTCTGGAAGGGGGAAACACCAGTCTCTGGTTGCTGAAACGAGACCCTCACATCTCTTACCAATTTGTTGTAAAAAATACCAAGCTTAAGAAGCCCTGAAATTTCGGACTGAATACATTTTTCTGAACCTGCCCCTGCTGTACGTGGCAGAGTCTAAAAAGTCAAACAAGCAGAGTTGGGAGGTGAATTGAGGAAACATTGAGACCGAGAGAGTAAATCCACTGATTCAAACTGGACTGTTTTCTGCATAGTGTAGAAGGGTTTTTTTAGACTAGCTAAAAGAGACTACCTCTAGAGTGTAAGTCAGGATAGATCCAGGTTGCTGTGGTTAATTGAACTCCTGCCATGAAAGAAATGAGCCGTCTTGATGTCTCAGGAAAATCCACGTTTCCTCTGGAAACAGGTTGCTCATGCCCAATTTGGCTAACGGAATTTTGTTAATATATTCATTCTTTTTCTAGACCTAGTTTAAATAGTACTCATTCAGAATTAATTCAAAATGTGTGGTAATTCAACCAGAATGAGTTTAATTTTACTAGTATTCTTTTAAAACCTTTTTGCGATCAGAAAGTCTCATATTTCTCTCAAGTAAGCAGCTGGTGATTCAAACCACCAACCTTGAGGTGAGCAGCTCAACGTATAACCCACCAGGCCTGGTGTTCAGACCCACCCACTGCGCCTCAGGAGGAAGCGGAGACACTGGGCACCCATAAGGGTTTAGTCTCAGAAGCCAATGGAGGGTGTCCGGGAGTCAGAATCTACCCAATAGCAGTGACTTTAGTGTTGGTTTGGGGGTCTGATTTTAGAAGAACTCTAGAAGTTCATCTTCATACCGATTGAGGCATAGTTTATCTTCATGATACTTTTAAAAATTTACACTGATGATTTTTATGGAAATAAGTAAAGCAAACCTAGTAGCCATTTTACCCTGAAAATAATCTGTTTCTTTGTACCCGTGCTGTACTTGCTGGTGATAAACTTATTTCTAGGCTGAGCCCCGGTGGCGGAGTGGTTGTGCGCGGGACTGCGGCCCACTGGGATGGAGGTTCAATTCCAGCTCCACAGGAGCAACGGTTGGGCCTCCTGCTCCCACCACCAGAGGGCAGTGATGCCCCAAAAAAACCAAAAAAAAAGAAATAAACTTATTTCTGGGCTGAGCCCCGGTGGCGTAGTGGTTGTGCGTGGGACTGTGGCCCACTGGGATGGAGGTTCAATTCCCGCTCACAGGAGCAAAGGCTGGGCCTCCTATTCCCACCACCAGGGCAGTGATGCCTAAAAAAAAATAAAAATAAAAAAAAATAAAAAAAAAAAACTTATTTCTATTGAGTGTTCACTTCGTGCACACATTTCCATCTCAGGCTAGCTGCTCTTAATCCTCTGACGTTAACGAATGAGGTTTTGAGTTCTGATATGTTTCTATGTATCGACAGACTTTTTTTGAAGTACGTTTGCGTTTTGGGGAGAGGTATTTTAATGAAATGTTTCTCTGTCAGGTTCAGTCTTATGATCCAGAAACCAATTCTTGGCTACTTCGTGCAGCTATCCCGATTGCCAAGAGGTGCATAACAGCCGTGTCCTTAAACAACCTGATCTATGTGGCCGGTGGACTGACCAAGGCCATATACTGTTATGACCCAGTTGAAGATTACTGGATGCATGTGCAGAACACATTCAGCAGACAGGTAATGACATAACGTGGTTCAGAAGAAGAGGCTCAGACGAGGCGGTTGGCCTCTTGGCAGTGGCCACTACTGGCGCACTGGAAAGTCCATTATTAAAGTGCTTTGTATATACTTACACCCCTTCATTTTTTCAGAACTTCACATAACGCTTGTGGTATTGCTCTTTTGAATTACTGCTGGGGATTGCTTTATTGCAATTATTTTCCTTTCTCAGAATCCCGACTCAATCCTACTCCCGCTCTCGTGCGTATTTCAGAAGAGAAGCAATGCTCCCAAACTGGCCTCTTTCCTTGTCTTCCCAGGTGAAACGCCTGGGTATTTGGGGGAGGGGGGCTTATTCTAAAAGAAATTACTGTGTTCAGGTCTCCTTTCTCCACCTCCGCTTTCTGATCTGTGACTTTGCTGTCCTTCCTGAAGATGCTCGCAGATTGAGGCAGGAGACCTGGCTCTTCGAGCACCGCTTGGTGCTCCGCCCTCTCAAAGGGCCCTCCTTCTCAGTTTCGTCCCCTCTGGGCCTATTCTTTCTCTGCCTTAAACTCCCCAAGCCCCAGCCCACCCCGTTAAACTGTTTCACCGCCATAGAATTGCCATGCCTTACAATGCAGTGGTTTGGATACAGTTGTACAGTCATCCCCACAGCCCATCTAGGACATTGTCTTCATTGCTGGAGTCATTGTTAATCGCTGTCTAACCCTTGATACGGGTGTTTCTTGAGTGTCTTTCCTCCGCCTCTTTCCCAGTTTATGCTGTGTGCTTCACGGCCTGCCTTCTCCCTGGCACCGATGCCTCGGTCTTCCTCATGAAAGCTTCTCCCCTGAGTATGAGACTTAATGTCCAATGGCTGATCTGATGCAGCTCCAGGGATGATTCAGGAGTTCAGGCTTAAAATAGAACTCCGCTTCTTCCCCAAGCCTACTTGTTTTCGTTTAACTTTTCACTGTGAATTAAGTGAAGGTTTGTAGAGCACATCATCAGTTTTACACACGCCTCGTCAAACCTCCCCGTGACTTGCCCTCTTGGCATCCTATTTCTGCCCATCTCCCTTTTGTCTTTCTCTTCACCCAAGTTAGCACCCACCTACCCTTTAGCCGATGCCTTCCCCTACCTTCCCTGTCCCTGCCAGCCCTGGTAACTGTCACAGCCTGTTTCTCTCCGTGTAAAGCCTTTTCTTAACTCTTGGTGATGGTGCTTGCATGCAGTATTTCTTCATGGGTGCCTGACAGATTTCACTTAGCCCAGTGTCCTTCAGGGTCCTCTGTGTCACCAGGTGTTAGACCAATTCCTCGTTGTACTTTAATGCTGTCTAGTGTTCGCTGCGTTTATCCATTTTGCAACTGATGGGCCTTTTGACTGTCCCCGTCTTTTTGCTCTCGTGAGTAGTGCTGTGACAGACACGCGTTTGCGGATATCTAGTCACGCTGTGCCTCTTCTTGCAAGCCTTCCTTTTGTTTCCAACTTACCTAGATTTTCCTCACTTTCTAATAAATTAACCCATTCAGCACATCAGTCAGGGTTTTTTTCCCCTGGAAAACTGTTTTACTAGGAGCTGTTCCACAGTTCAGTCATGTCAAGCCTGTTGAGCGGTTACTACCACAATCACTTTCAAAACATTTTCTTCTTTCCTGAACTTGATGTTAGCTCCCCTGTGACCCCCACCACCCCCCCCCCCAAAGCATATCCGTCTCATGTCCTCAGTTTTTCTTATTTTCCTATGCCTGATCTTACCCAAAAGGCTAAGAAGAGGCTCTCTTCCTTTTTTCTTCATTCCTGACGTTCTGCCTTTGTTCAAGTCTTGATCAGTTCTTGCTTCAACTACAACAATATTATTCTAATTAATCTTCCTGCTTTTAATGCATTATTTCTTTTTTTGTTTTTGTTTTGTTTGAGTTTTTGTTTGTTTGTTTGTTTTGGGGGGGGGGCATCACTGCTCTCTGGTGAGAGTGGGAGGCTCGGCTTTGCTCCTGGAGAGCTGCTGCTGGATTTGAACCGCCAAGCCAGTGGGCCATACTCAACCACTACACCACCGGAGCTCAGCCTATTTCTTTTTTTAAGGCATTATTTCTCGAATCCATTTTACCACCAGTTATCTTGCAGCAAATCCAATGAGATCTCTTCCTCACTGAAAATCTATTAATACAATGTAGCCGTTCACTACTTCATCCTAGGCCTTCTATTGTCTGATGTCTACTTGTCCTTTCCACTTCGGTTTCTACAACTCTACCCGAGTTGCCTTGTGATAAATAAGAGGACTAGCGTCGAGGCTTTAGGGATAGTCAGCAGACAAGGATACGGCATAGGGGTCAATCTGACCTCCCCCAGCTTCAGTAGGAAAAGGAGAATCGACCTCCACACCAGCCCAAGACCGATTGCCTCAAGGTCAAGGTCAGACTTCACTTTGCCCTCCATCCTTCTTGACCGGGTTCTGACTCCAGCCAGCCCTCCCACAGCGCTCTGCTTCTCCGCTGGCTTCCGCCGCCGGCTGCGATCCCACACCACTCACAGATAGTGCAATTGAGGAGCTTATTAGAGAAAATAAAAAGGTGATGAAATGGGAATGATACGAGTCTTCTGACCACCCTCTTCTCATCCATGCTGGCAGACCTGTCTCGCTCAGGTCCTCAGCCACATGGCCCCTGGACATCGGCCTTGTTCCATAGACAGGAAGCCCACCTGGTGCTGTCGTGCCTCACAGGGCAGGTCCCCTCCTCCGCTCTGCCCCGTGGTCTCGTTGCTGCAAACTCTGCCACCTTAGACGGGGAGCTCCCATGGGGGACTCCTGCGCTCTGCTTCTGAGCAGGCTGGCCGGCCGATACACAGAGCCATGGCAAAACTGACCGATTCCCTCCCTTCATGTTTCACACACGCAGAATGTTTTGTCCACCCAGTCATTTCATGGACGTTTTAAATGCGTGGCTTAAAGAGCCATATTTAACACAATCTCACTTGACTACAATATGGTTAAGTATAGCACCATTTGTATTAGTCAGCAGCTTTATAATCTCTTAATTAGTAGTGTATTCAGAGTAACGATCTCCCAAGGAATGAGAAGGACCTAACAGGATCATCAGTGGACATGATGTTCTGTCCCTCTCATGTCACATTTAAGTAACGAGTCAGCAGCCTTCCCTCACCCAGTGATCTCTCTCTGGGTGAAAGGACAGTCCGTAACCATGCAGAGGTGAGAGGGAGCCCTACAACCCAAGAGTGCCATTTCGATTGCCTTCACCTTAGGGCAGTGGTTCTTGACCTTTCTCATGTCGTGAGCCTTTTTTAAAAATTATTTCATTGGGGGCTCATACAAGTCATCACAATCCATATATAGGTCCATTGTGTGTCAAGCACATCTGTACATCCACTGCCCTCATCATTCTCGTAACATTTGCTTTCTACCTAAGCCCTTGGCATCGGCTCCTCATGTTTTAGCCTCTCCCTCCCCGCAACCTCCCCCCATTAGCCCTTGATAATTTATAAATTATTATTACTTTGTCAAATCGTACACTGTCTGATGTCTCCCTTTACCCATCTCCCCGCCTTCCAGACCCCAGGGAAGAAGTTACTAAAGGGCCCTTCAATAACCATCCTTCATGTGGTGGTGACCCTGCAACCACAGCATTATTTTCATTGTTATTTCATCACTGTAATTTTGCTACTGTTATGAATAGGGCAACCCCTATGAAAGGGTTGTTTGACCCCCGAAGGGATTGTAACCCACAGGTTGAGAACCACTGCCGGCACTCATTTCTAAATTCTTTAAGCTGTTCTTTCTTGATTTATTACAGTGGAGTTTTTTAATATTTTCACTAAGAATTAGTATTCATTTAAATACAACAGCGTCAGAGGCTGAGCCCCGGTGGTGGTGTGGTTGTGCGCGGGACTGCGGCCCGCTGGGTTGGAGGTTCAAATCCAGCAGCAAGGCTGGATCTCCTACTCCCACCACCAGAGGGCAGTGATACCCCAAAAACAAAATGATAAATACAACAGCATCACTATATTATGTGAAATGATAACAGAGCTTAGGAAGCTCACTGCTGGCTTGTGGCGCACATTAGGTTGGTTGTTTTCGTCATAATTCAGGGCCCACAAAGGAGGTGTTTTTAGGTAAATGATTGCAATAAAACTAAAAAAAAAAAAAATTCAACAACAGGACACATGTGGCACAATTTCTTTAGTTAAATGATGAATAAATAACATTGATTTCTGAAATGTTATTGGAAAAAAAAAAAGCATTTAGGCCAGAAGTGCATTGCACTTCTTATACCAAGGAGCAGTCATCGAAGTCCAAATCTTGTGTTCTACGTCAAATGTGGGATTTCTGGGAATGCGTACCATATCTTCTCTCCACAGACCCAACCTCACGACCATGACCGTTAAGTAGATCCACACGTCCGCCGCCAGCAGATAGTTCTTGAGCTTCCGTCATGGTGTGCTTGCCTTTTAAACTGACCAATGGAACAGCTGGGGTTTGAGTCTATGCGGCGCTTCTTTAAAATGCCTCCGGTCTCAAGTGACAGAGAACGCCGTGGAGAACGAGCTCCGTTCTGCAGTCCTCATGGCTCCGTTCTGCCCCTCTGTCTGACCCCCACCCACCAGTCCTGTGCCTCTTCACTTTGCATCATTCCCCAAAGCCTCCACTTGTCCTTCCAACCTGTGTCAGAAGTTTTCTTTTAAATTTTTATTCAGGTTTGTTTGTTTGATGGTGCTCATAGAACTAATAGAATACATTATAGTTTCTTGATGTATTTTTGTGCTCCATTTAACTTTGAGTATCAGGGTCTTCGTATGTTTGTGGGAAAAATAGAATTAAAAAGTAATGGAATTTTTCTTTGGTTTTGTTTTGTTTTGTTTTTTGCTTTTTTGGGGGGGCATCACTGCTCTCCGGTGGTAGGAGTAGAGGCCCAGCCCCACTGCTGGAATTGAACCTCCATCCCAATGGGCTGCAGTCCCGCGCACAACCACTACGCCACCGGGGCTCAGCCCTGGAATTTCTCTTAAGCGTTTTTTTTTTCTCTTTTCTAAAACCCTTTCATTGGGAGTTAATATCATCCCATTAATATTCATTAATTTCAACTGCTTGATTAACATATAATTTAGATATTACATAATTAAATCATGTAAGCATATTAAAAAAGAGTTGTGCAATCATTACCACAATCAATTTAGGGCATTTTCTTCTTTCCTGAACTTAATATTTTATTCTTTTTTTTCTATTTTTTTGCTGTCTTGTTTTTGTTTTTGTGGGCCTCACTGCCCTCTGGTGGTCGTAGGAGCCACCCAGCGCCGCTCCTGAGAGCTACTGCTGGATTTGAACTGACAAGCCTGCAGGCCACAGTCACGCACTCAACCACTTACGTCACCGGGGCTCAGCCCAATATTTTGTTCTTAATATTAATATTTGAATTTAATATTTGAAACCCCTTCATATTATTTTTGGACAGGATATTACTAATCATATTGTGTAACTATGTCGTTTTAGAATCATCATCACAGTAGCTCTAAGGTTAAGTAGTAAATAGTAGATAGCACCTAAAAATAATATGTTCTTGCTGATTTTTTAAATTAATAATCAAAGCATTCTTTTTCTATATTTAAAACCTTCCTTTATTTTTGAAAAACAACAATGCATTATGCAATGCATGAAAAATGTTACAGTGTGGGCTGTAATGGGTATAATTCTTGAGCATTTTTAAGGACTTGTTAATTCTTTCAGACCATGAAGATACTGTCTTATTATTTAACTCCACCAAAATTTTATGTCTACTATGGAAGTAAATTTAAATATAGTAAACTCTCATCAAGTAACAATATTTACTGCATGTACCGATAGAACCTATTTTATTTGGGTTAGAGGAAGTCAGGATAACTATAGGTATTAACTTTTTGAATTATAGTGAAATGGAAATGGAAGAACATCTGGTCTACTATACAACCAAGTCCACAGGAAAGTGAGGCAGTTTTTAGTGCAGTTCCTTTCCTTATAAAGACTCCCTCTCATTCTCGCAAGAATATTGTTTTATATAGTATTTTACTGTTGTCAGAATAGTCGAGTTAGGAAAGAGTCCTGGTTTGGAAAAAATGAACTGTCAGATAGTATTTGGGGCTTACCCGTGTACCCAAGACAAGGCACTGTTTCTATAGCATTGGATTGTAAAACTCTTTCTCTCCTTCAGTCAGTCCACTTCTGGGTGACCCCCAGAGTGAAGAAGAGTCTCACAACAGGAAAAGCAAGCCAACTTCTTCTCAGGTGTTTTTGTTACAAAACAACAACAACAAACCCTTCTCTTAGTCAGCAGCCCCGCTCCTTGTTTCACATCTTGACCCCAGTTTAAAATAAAACCTGCCGGAATTCTCATCTCTCCGCTGCAGAATCCCTAGTCTCACACAAAGGACTGGTGTTAACCAAAAGGACGCTTAACCGAGTGTAAAGCATGTTGTTTTTTTAATCTCTGCTTTTAACTTTGCTACCCCAAATCATTATCTTTGGCAGTTACATGTTTGTTCTTTGTTTGTTTTTTGGCTGAACAGGAAAACTGTGGTATGTCTGTGTGTAATGGTAAAATATATATCCTGGGCGGAAGACGGGAAAACGGAGAAGCCACAGACACCATCCTGTGTTACGATCCTGCCACCAGCATCATCACAGGGGTGGCTGCCATGCCCAGGCCAGTGTCCTATCACGGCTGTGTGACTATCCACAGATACAACGAGAAAGGCTTTAAGCTTTAGAGCCGGGATACCTCACCCACGAAGCCACACCGTCCAGGAGAGGACTCACAGGCTCCCGCTGGGAACTTGATCAATTGCCTTTGTGCCATATGCAAAAAAGAGAGAAGTAAGCATCATCCTTGTGGTGCCTTCCTCCCCCAAACATCAATCTTTCAAACTGTAAATAAAGCCTTCCCTGTCATTGAAAATATATATGTATATGTATATTGTTAGAGGTAGTGGTGGTGGTTGCTTGGCCTTTGAAAGTATTTGTAAAAAGCCTGAGTGGACCAGGTGGGAGTAACAGCCTGCGTATCTCTTAGGAATTTGTGGATGCTCCCTTCATTGATGTATGTTAAACTGCAGGACAGCATCTCCTGTGTTTTGTCATACATGTAGAGAAAATGGCAACTTGAGGCTTCTTGTTGGTTGACTCATCTTAGGATACCTAGAGTTCACACTAAGGAGGGGGTGGGGGGGGACTTATTTTTTAAAAAGCCTTTATCGCTAAAACTATATCCAAATGGATTAATTTTGAATATTTTTTTACCCTATAATTGATAAAAATTGGATGAGCGCCAGGAACTACCATAAAAAACGAAATGACCATGATCTCAGTTTAGAATTGCTAATCAAAAGTGGAACACTTCTAAGGAGCAATATTTATCTGAATATTTTAACTCCACTTCGTAAAGCTTAACCTGTTTCTGAGAAGAATATAATCTTCCCAAAGGCAAGTGAATGTAGAAGAAGCTACAATGTGATCACTGAGATCTTGAGCAGAGAGACAGTATTTGTAGCATTTTATAGATGTTTCAAGTTAACCTGCTCAATTGTGACTTCCCAAGCATGAATGCCACCTGGCGTTGTAAGACCCTATTCCTTGCCAGAAGGAGGAGACATGGTGCAAATCAGGATTGATTCTATGCTTCCAGATATCTGTTAGTAGCAAGGTAGCCTTCAAATCCCTAACACTGGTTTACTTTTTTTTGTTTTAATCTCAGAACATATTTGGCATTTCAAATAAACTATAGAGTATCAACTTTTTTCATTGCTTAGCTACAATCTGAGTCCTGAAGAAAGCTAAAAAGGTTTTTTGGGTTTTTTTTGGGAGGGTGGCGATCACTGCCTGTGGTGGTCCGGAGAGCCGCCGCTGCATTTGAACCACCAAGCCCGCGGGCTGCAGTCCCACACTCAACCACTTACGCCACTGGGACTCAGCCCTTAAAAAGGTGTTTTTAAAAAAAAAAAAAAAAGACAACTTTCTAGGAAATTCTTCTCTTTCAAATTGTAATTTGTGAGTGGTGTATACTTTTTGGTGGTGATTATCAGAGCAATTTGGAGAATATTTTCGACCACTTTAGTCGAAAGACAATTACAGGTTCATTTACAATACTGTGCTTTTATTTCAACGTGAACATTCACTTCTGCTTTTTACCTTTTGTGTGTAGAAAATGGAACCTGAAATTTAGCTCTGAGATTCTGTAGAGTGAGCAAGCTAATGTATGAGAAAGTTCTTTGTACATGCTGGGGATGCGACAGGTGATCATTGTTATCCCCATGTTTACTTGTGAGAGCATACCTATTCATAAATAAGACACTTTACATAAAAAGGACTTTCTCAAGGTCACTTTGCATTGTAGTGTTTTTGCTTGTTGTAAAAGTATTAATTATTTACTTATGGTTTGTTATAGGTCTGTTTTGAATATCCGTGTGTTCATCATAATAAATTTGAAATGGAATCCTAAAAAACAGAATTGGCTTAAAAACAGACTTTATACTACTAGAATTTAATTTTCCCTATGTAATTATTAATCATATAAGTCTAGTTGCAATTCATGGTGAAGGACAATAAAAATTTAGTCCTAGAAAATTAAAATGATGATTTTAAAAGTTACTCAACTTCTCATTTTAATTTTCTGTACTACTTATTTTTGATAAAATAACGATGGTAGCATTGATAACCTAAACGTAACTTTAGTTTATAATTAGTATATCAAAGGGGATATAGCAACCGAATTGGTATCAGATCATAGTCACTTAGTTATCACATAGCTAACAGATCTTCTTATAATAGGTGGTGTTCATATGAGCCTTTAGGTTAGTGTGTATTTATATGCATGTATGTGTGTGTATACATAAGTGTAGAGAGTATGGTCATGCACACGCGTGTAGGAGTTTGTGATGATCAGAAAAAGCACATAAAGTACAACTTAGTTGACCTTAGTAGATTCAACCCCAGAAGATCTTTCTCTTTGGGCCGGTCTAGAATACACTGTTAGAGCTGCAGACATGCGATGAGTATTAGTAAGATCATTCTGCACCGTGAGGGTCGGGCAACACGCCCAGTTTGACACACGACCAGAAAACAAAATTGGAGGTAGAAACGGATGGGATCGACCCAGCTGTGATACCTCAATGGAAAGGGGGTTCCAGGTAAACTCTTGTGGATCGACAGAAGACAAAATCGGCTTTTCTGGCAATCCACAAAAGTCGAATTTGTTTTTTCCTGACTTCAGCCCTTTTCCTTGTTTACCAGTCTGTGAGCGAGCTGTGCAGTGGCCTCCTGTCTCCTCTAACTCTCCTGCTGCCTCTCCACGGGTAGGAAGGGGCAGCCTCTTGTGACTGAAATAGAGGGATGTGCCGCATTTACACCAGGTATTGAGACGCTCTAAATACTCAGGGGAAGCATGAACTTGTCCCGTGTTCCAGTTTGAGTGGTTACAGTGCCATAATGGAGTAGCCTCCCAGGTGTGTGTTTCTAGGGTGCATTTGGCTTGTAAAGGGGGTTCACAGTATGGCACACGCACACGTGGCAGTGGGTAAACATTCATTCTTTTGTATCGAGACAAGGGAAAATGTTTTATGAACCAATGCATTTTCTCAGTGAGTATGAACGGTTTTTATATCTCTCCTGCCCAATATCCTTTTTGTAACTCAGGAAAGACAAAAGTTCAATTATATTGCTTTTGTCCCCGTGCAAACCGAGAGTGTCTGTGGTTGTCTGGGTAGGACGTTAGATTAAGATAAGAATTGCATGAGAAGCTGTGCTTAAGAGGCAAGGGTTGAATTGTGTGCGTGTGTCTTGTGTCTGGAGGTTTATATGTGGAAAAGACATCTACTACAGCCAACTTTCAAAGAGGAAAGATGACTATTTCTGGCTTGTAACGAACGCTCTTACAGACAGCCTTTACCTTGATAAGCTCAAGACACCAGTAAACCTCAACATAATTTTGGCCTTACTAGAACTTGTTATTCATGACACCGAGAGCCAGGTTTACATCACCTCACCCTGTGCTTATCTTTTGTTAATAAATTCACCCTACCAAGAACCCAGAATGAAGCAATGTGATTGATTTTTAAGGCAATAGGTTTGGACTACCTGGCTATATTGTCACATCTAAGATCAGACACCAGAAGTCACCAGGAGTGTGAATTCATAATTCCAGAGATTTTTTTTTTTTAGGAGAATGCTTCTCCTTTTTCAACAAAACTTGGAATAGTTTTCAATGTTTTTTGTGTAAATGTTTTTACATTTCTGTGATTGCCTTAGACATTGAATTTTACTTAGTGCTAACGATGATCATCATAAATCATTTCTTAAAACGACAGCCCTAAATTATTTTATATATTGATCCAAAAACAAGAATTTCTGTTTTAATGTTTTCAGAATAACTGCACCTGAATGAGTTGCTGTGCCTTTACGTTCTGTAGTGCTCCCCCACCCCCAACCTTTTCTACCGAAACACAGCGGAGCACAGAGCACCCCCCTGCTTGTTCCCTGGGGTCCGTGCATTTCCTCTGCTGACAGTGGCTGGTAGGCAACCGCCCTGTGGCACAATGAGCATGTGAAGAGAGACTGTTGCATGATTGGAGTTTTATTAGTACTATTTTTTTATACTAAGGTGCTTTTTAAGATACTCAGATCAACGTCTATCTCACATTGCTTAATGTCAGCATCATCTGCAGTATCTCCATCTGGTCAATAAATGCCATCGCCTCATTTCTTGTGATGGTCTTCCTTCTTTCTCCGGGGAACGAGCTGAGACGTTTTCATTTAATGATCTGGGGAAAAGCTTCCCCTCTCCCCAGGGCTTGCTTCCTTTGCAGACTATTCAGATGTCTTGGTGGCTTTCTGGAGCCACCTAAGACAGCACAGTTACAGGGCTGACCAAAAGTAAGGTCAGCGTTCCTGTTAGTGTGGCGGCCCCATGACCGCTTCCCGGGAAAGGTTCCACAGGCCCCGCGGTGGTGGGAACAGAGGGGTGAGGGGCCTGGGTTTCATGGTTCTCCATGCAGTCGTAGCACATGAATCTCGAATGTGTTTCGTTCAAGTAAATTTCCCGCAGTTTTCTTTCATTCTTAAATGTTGTATAGCTCTAATAAAGTGGTTTGTAACCCTTATTACTTGACTGGTTGGCTGTATTAAATTTTGTTTACCAAAATCATGTTGTTCTGTTTTATTTTCAAGTATCAGCAAGTGGAAAGCAGGAGGGGAGGGAAGAGGAGATATTAATATAAAGTGGTGTGTGTTTATTAGTATGTACAGAAAGTCATTGGAAGGGGAAACTAAGGACACTGGCAACTGAGGAGGCAGTGGTGGGTGGATGAAGGACAGGTGACCGAAGCTTCACATTCATCCACTTGGGCTTTAAAATGTTTGTAGAAAAATTCCACTACATTTTAAATATGTAGATAGATGCACAGTAATATTACTTAGTTTACATATTACTACGTATTATATATGTTAGTTTGGGCCACCTGTTACATATTTAAAAGAATTTTTTTAATAAACTGGCTGCCATGGAGCCAACTCATAATAACCCCTATGGATTCTTACAGGAGCAGAAACTGCGTGTTAGTCCAGGTAGACTAGAGAAACAAATTCATAAGCACACATGTATATAAGGGAGAGGTTTATGGAACATTGAGAAAGCATCCCAACCCAGTCCAGTCCAAACACACAAGTCTGATAATAGTCCATGTATCTGATACTAATCTGTAATAAAGTGGCCAGATTATAACATTGGTAAAGTGGGACACCATTGACCGGGGGTTAGGGGGTGTAGAGGGAGTATATTCCCTTCTCATTCTCCCACCATTCCCTAGCTTGTGCATCCTTTCCAAAAATTGGACTTCTTTAAAATGCTGTAGGACATGGGGAAAATTGTTTAAAATCAGGACTGTCCCGCCAAAAGCTGGACATCTGTCACTTTAGTCTATAAATCCTCTTCAAACTCATAAAGCACATGCAATGACACCAGGACAATCACAGGCCAGTGTGGGTGCAGAGTCTTGTGTATCCAAGGTGGTAGAAGCATCTCAGTACTAGCAGGGGTCTCCCTGTGGCTTTTCTGGCTTCAGAGGTCTGGTTCCCTCAGGGTAAGCCCATGTGGCTTCTCCCCCAGGATGGCTCACAGGGAATCAGCCTGTGTCTTGTCAGTAAAGCATCTCCAGGAGACTGAGGCGTAAGTCTCTCACCTCCAATTGGGAAATACCACGAGATTTTTCAGAATTCTCAGGAGAAACCCACGCCCACACAAAGTCTCATTGGCTATCTCCAGATTGACAGGCTAGACTCCACCCCTACCCTCCCAATCATGAAACTGACACAACAGTAAATGACTGCCACAAACTATGTACCACAAAGTGGTTCATAATGTGTACTCTAGGGCTGAGCCCCGGTGGCGTAAGTGGTTGAGTATGGGACTGTGGCCCGTGGGCTTGGCAGTTCAAATTCAGTGGCTCTCAGGAGCAACGCTGGGTAGCTCCCACGACCACCAGAGGGCAGTGACGCCCCCCCCCAAAAAAAAAAATAATGTGTGCTCTAATGTGTGCTACTTTGGCCTTCAAAAGTACCCCTGTAGTGACTTGAAGGGTAAGGATGTTCCTTTAGGCTCAAAGAGAAGAGTGAGTTATTCTTTCTTGGAGAAGCAATTACTGAATTTGCATTAAAAAAGTAAATGGGGAAATTTAAAGCAAGTTAGAGGCACATTCAATGCTAAGTTTTGATGCTTCCTTTTAAGATTGTGCCACCTAAATAAACTGTCAGGTTAAGAGTGCTGTCTGCAAAATAGCTACATCGGTAAAGTGGGCTTCATCCGACCCGAGTCCAACCCCTGCTCTATCACAGAGCCCTTCGGGCTCCCGGAGCCCCATTTCTTCCTGATGGGGTCATCCATCCCACAGGCCAAATAAGGCCTGTGAAATGGTCAGTGTCAGCTAACGCCACACAGCTCACCAAGAGAAGCAGTTCCAGCCACCACATTCACATTCAATGCCCTCAAGTCAGTGCTGACACAGCAACGTTAAGGACAGGACAGACCCGAGTCTCCAAGACCCTAGCTGCTTACAGGAATAGAAAGCCCTTTCTCCCGAGGAGTCCCTCGTGGTTTCCAACTGCCAACTTTGTGATTCACAGTCCGACTTGTAGCCAACTGTACTAAGACAAGCTCGCTGCCATGGAGTCAGAGTTGAAGCAGAGCATCCCTGGAGACCAGGGTCCAACCGCTCTTCTGAGACTGACTGTCCACAGGAGTAGAAAGCCCCGTTCTCCAGAGGAGTTGCCGGTGGATTTGAATCATGGAGCGTGGGGATCACAGCCCAACTCATCACTATGCCATGAGGGCCCCCTCTGCCTCACTTTCAGGGTATGTTAATTCATTGTTCAACCAAATATAGCCGTTAATTTCTGACTTGATCATTTTGTATGGCCCATGAATGAGTCTATAAATATCCAAATGGTCCTTGGCAGAAAAATGCCCCCCCCCCCCAGCACACACATGTGCAGGCTTGTGAGGGCAGGAGGTGATGATGAACGAGGGTCTTGCACAGAGAAGAGGAGAACTTAACTGGGTCCCAGCTCCGTGAAGTTGATTTGAGACAAAAATGCAGTGTTGGAAAGACAGGGAGGAAGTTGAAGGGTTAAATGTATTTCTCAGCCTACATTTAGGAAACAACTCTACTGTAGCTCTTTGGAAATCCCCAGCATTCTTCATTGTCAGAAAAACATGGACAATGCCTGCTTTCTGTTTCTTGGCAGTGGTGGAGATAAAGATCATCAGAATGGTTGATCTCCAAGTTCTGATGCTGGAGTCTTTTGCTAGGCTAAAAAAGACTAAGTCTTAAAAAATAATTCACATTCTTTTCATTCCCACATGGAACATATTAGAAGATAGACCACATGCTGGGACATAAGGCGAATCTACGTAAATATAAGCACATTGATATCATACAGAACTCTCTCTCAGTTCACTGTGCCATAAGGTTGGAAATCAACTAAAGGAAGATGAAGAGAACTAGAGAAAATAAATGGAGAATGAATAATTCTCTATTGCAAAAGGAGAGCGTACTGACCCAGATCAGAGATGAAATTTAAAAATTTCTAGAAACCAATGAGAATGAAAACATGACATACCCAAACTTATGGGACACAGCAAAGACAGCTATTAGAGAGGTTTCATAGCAATACACGCACACCTGGAAAAGGAAGAGCGTCTCCTAACTGACATGCTGGCACAGAACTCACAATGACTAGAGCAGAGTCAGCAGGACAACCCCACTAATAGCAAAAGGAAAGAAATAAATCAAAAATCAGGGCTGAGGTTCAGGAGAGGAAAAATAAAAAAGCAAAGGAGAAAATGCTGCTGAAAGTTAGGACTTTGAAAGGATTAGCAAAATTGACAAACTGCTGGCAGACTTAACCAAAGAATGGAGAGAAAATTTTCAATAGCAAGAATGAGGGATGAAAGAGGGAACATCACTACTGACCCTAATGAAATTAAAAGGATAATTACACAGTGTTACAAAGAACTGTACTCCAATGAATTCAACAACGTGGAAGACATGGACAAATTCTTCGAAAAACAGTCGCTTCCTAGACTATCCTCACTGGACATCAAGAATCTCAACAGACCCAGAAAAAATAGAAGCAAAAAACAAGGTTATCAAGGGAATACCAACAAAGAAGTCACCTGGACCAGATGACTTTACAAGAGAATTTTACCAAGCATTCAGAGAAGAACTAACACCAATCCTACACAAACTCTTTCAAAATATAGAAAAAGATGGCAAACTCCCGAACTCCTTCTCTGAAGCTAGTATAACACTCATACCGAAACCGGACAAAGATTCCACAAGAATTGAGAACGACAGACCAATATCCCTAATGAACATTGATGCAAAAATCCTTAATAAAATACTGGCCAATAGACTACAAAAGTATATAAAACAAATAATTCACCACGACCAAGTGGGGTTCATACCAAGGATGCAGGGGTGGTTCAACATGCAAAAGACCATTAGTATCATTCACCACATTGACATGAAAAACTCTAAGAACCACATGATGATATCAATTTTGACAACATCCAACACCAACTCCTGTTGAAGACACTGAAAAAGATAGGAATAGAAGGAAAATTCCTCAAAACAATACAGGTATATATGAAAAACCAACAGCCCATGTGATAGTCAGCAGAGAAAAGACTAATACAATCCCACTGAAAAAGAGGACCAGACAAGAATATCCCTTGTTCCCACTCTTATTCAATATTGTACTGGAGGCTTTAGCTATAACAGCATAAGACAGAGAAAAGACATCAAAGGTATTCAGCTGGGAAAAAAAGAAGTGAAATTATCGCTATTTGCAGATGATATGGTTTTATATGTATAAAACCCCAAAAGCTCCACAAGGGGAATATTGGAAATAATAGAGGAGTATGGCAGAGTGGCAGGATACAAGATCAACAATCAGAAGTCCATCGGCCTGCTGTACACATCAGATAAGACCACAGAAGAGGAGATAAAAAAGAGGTACCCTTCACAATAGCCACACACAAATTGAAATATCTAGGGATATATCTGACTAAAAGAACAAAAGATCTATATGATGAAAACTACAAAACAGTATTACAAGAAACCAAGAGTGACTTTAACAAATGGAAGAATATCCCATGTTCGTGGATCAGAAGACTCAACATAGTAAAGATGTCAGTTCTACCCAAGGCACTATATAAGTTTAATGTAATCCCAATACAATTACCCTCATCTTTCTTCAAAGAAATGGAAAAAAAAGATTACCAATTTCATATGGAGAGGGAAGAAGCCCAGAATTAGTAGAGAATGCCTCAAGAAGAAGGACGCCGTGGGAGGGCTTGCTTTACCTGACTTTAGCACATACTATACAGCCACAGTGGTCAAAACAGCATGGTATTGGCATAATGATAGATACTCAGACCAATGGAAAAGAACTGAAAATCCAGAAATAAAAACCTCAGCATACAGACAACTGATCTTTGATAAGGGTCTAAAAAATATCAAATGGGAAACAGAGGCCCTTTTCAACAAGTGGTGCTGGAAAAAAATGGATATCTACCTATAGAAAAAAAGAAGCAAGACCCTTACCCCACTCCATGCACTAGAATAAACTCAAGGTGGATCACAGACCTTGAAGTAAAACCCCAAACTATTAGGACCAACCTGAGAACACTGGCACAAGGACTAAACAGACTATCAGAAATAGGGAAGGACACAACCACAGAGGAGGCACAAAGAAATAAGTGGGATATACTGAAGATAAAACTGGTGTGTACACTGAAAGAATTCATCAAGAGAGTAATAAGAGAGCAGACAGACTGGGAAAACATCTTTAGCAATGACAAATCAGATAAAAGCCTTATTGCTAAAAATCTACGATACCCTGATAGCTTCCAAAAAGAGCAAAACTAACTACCCATTGAGGAGGTGGGCAAAAGAACAAACAAGTTTCACAGAGGCAGAAACCCGAATGACCAATGAGCATATGAAAAAATATTCCCGATCATTGGCAATAAGAGAAATGCAAATCAAAACAACAATAAGATACCATCTAATACCCTCAAGGATAAGCCCAATTCAAAAAGTCAGAAAGTAACAAATGCTGGAGAGGCTGTGGGGAGATAGGGTCACTTATACACTGCTGATAGACCTGCAGGTATGTACAGCCACTATAGAGATCAATTTGGAGATATCTAAAACAGATGGAAATTGAACTACCATATGACCCTGCAATTCCCCTACTGGGCACATGCCCAGAAGAGGCAAGCACCAACCACGACGAGACATCTGTGCTCCAATGTGCATCGCAGCACAGTTCACAATTGCAAGGAGTTGGAAGCAGCCCAAACTCCCATCAACTGATGAATGGATTAAAAAGCTGTGGTACATACATACATTGAAGTACTATGCATTGCTGAAAAGCAGTGATGAACGCATGAAACACATCATCGCTTAGAAAGAACTGGAGGAAATTATGCTAAGCGAAATTATCCAAGCGCAAAAGGGCATATACAACTTGAGTCCACTGAGGTAAGCTTAATTTTAAAAAGTGCAAAAGGGGTATCTTGGGTAGCTACTGTACTCAGAAATGCCTGAGGAGAGGCCCAGGTAGTATGGCAGAGGCCAGACCAAATCCAGGGCTACATATGGTAGCCAAATGAGTAGGGAGACAGAGGTAGGGTGTGGGACAGATGGTGAAGTGGAGAGAGGGAATGGAGTAATAACGCACCCAAGCGGAGCGTATTGTTTATAGCTCCACAGGGAAAAAGGGACCAAACTTAAACCCAGTGAACCAGGATGTGAATGCAGCGTGACGGCATGGAATGGGGAACCAATGCAGGGGTCTGAGCACACAACCCCAATCCCAACTACAGGGGCAGCCACCTCTGCACCAGGGGGGAGTTTGCCTTGGAGGTCAGCACTTGAAGCTGCAGCTTGGGGAGTGAGAGACGCCTGACCAGAGCACATGAGAACAAATGAAGAGGGAGGAAGAGAGAATGGAGTGCATCCTGGTCCACCGAGCCTTCAGGACGATATTCCCACTCAGAACAGCCGATGCACAAAGAGGATCATACAACCAGCCCCACTATGAAATACAGCTACCATCACTGACCCAAAGGCCTTTCGGGGTCAACAATGGAGAAACAGGGTCAGGATTATACTGTCTGACACAATCACACCAGGGAAAAACACTAAGGGTGTGCAACAGAGCGTGGAGCTCCAGATGGAGTGACAGAGATAAATTTTGGAAACAGGAAGTGGTACTCCATCTGACTCAACCAGGTGACACTCCTGGAGGTCAGTGAACAGACTTTGAATTATTTACAGGTTTTTATATTGCTATTATTTTTTTTTTACATATATATATGACATTTCTTTGGTTGCTTCATTTTAGGAAGCCTTTTTTTGCTGCATATTGTTGCCAATCTAAATAAGATAGGTTGAATGAACAGTCTGGAGGCGAAAATGACAGGACTGATGTTTCCGGGGTGCGGGCCACAGGAGAAGGGGAGGAGGGGGAAAGATGATGCTGACCAGCCCAGGGATAAGATTATATCAATTGATCTAAAATTAGAATTAAGGTGGATAAGAAAAGTCCAATAGGGATTGATCAAGAGTAATGTAACAGAGAGAAAGTATTGAAACCCAAATGGAGGCTGAGCATGATAGTGGGACACGAGAAAAGTAAAAGGAAATAGAGGAAAGAACTGGGCGGAAAAAGGGCATTTATAGAGGTTCATGAAGATGAAAAGCCCCGGTGGTGTAGTGGTTGTGCGCAGGACTGCAGCCCACTGAGTTGGAGGTTCAAATCCAGCAGGAAGGCTGTGCCTCCTACTCCCACCACCAGAGGTGGCAATGATGTCCCCCCAAAAAAACCCCAAAACAAAACAAACAAACAAAAAAAGATGGAAAATAGATGTATGTTTGACTTGTGCCTCATGGTATTGTTATTTCTTCGGCTAGCCAGAAGTCAGATATGTCCTTGGAGTTTACTGAGTTATTTTCTGGAAGCAGTATGGAGATTGAAGTTTTGATTATTTTGTTTGGATGCTGTCTTTGGTTGTTCCTATATAAAATGGATACTGTTAATGTATATCTTGAGCCCAGGGGTGGGGACCGCCATTTGAGTGTCTCAGAGTCTGTTCTGTTCGAGGACAATGGTTAAGAAGGTCAGAATGACGGAAAGCAGGGCTCTGTTTGGATGCCTTCAGAGACCTAATTCAATGTTTTTGTGTAAACAGTAGTTTAGATAAGGATATAGGTAAGCTTAATAAGTATTGACCTTGACTGTTTTAAGAATTAAGTTTGATTTCTGACTATGCTGTTTATACTGATTTCTTATGCGTGTTATTGTAAATATAAGGATGCATAGAAATGTTTATTGGGAAGTATTGAAAGAGTTTGCAAATCCAGCTACCTCAAGCCAAGCATTGACCTCTAAAGGGTTTAGGACTTAGCGTCAAAGATATCTCTAAAGAGATTAACCCCACTCCTGGTACCATAATGTGTCAGTCCAAGTAGACTAGAGGAACAAATTTCATAAACACGCATATCAATATAAGGAAAGGGTTTATATACAAAAGGAATGTGACATGTACATAAGTGCATATAATTATATGTGACAATGGGGGAAATAGATCAACGAACATACAGGCTTAGTAGTAGAATAGCAGGTGGGCACTGGATCTCCACTCAAGTACTTTCTCAGTGCAAGAACACTTTGCTCTATTGAATTGGCATTCCAAGATGCTCACCTCCCTGACACGAACACTGAAGACAAATGTGTGCATAAGCAAGGTGGTGAAGAAAGTTGATGGTGTCTGGCTATCAAAAGATGTAGCATCTGGGATCTTAAAGGCTTGAGTAAACAAGCGGCCGTCCAGCTCAGAAGCAACAAAGCCCACATGGATGAAGAACACCAGTTTGTGGGGCCATGAGTTGTCAAAAGGATCAGTTATCAGGGTTTAAGAACTAAAAACCATAACACTGCGTACTCGCTTTTCTGATATGATCACTGACGACAAATGTGTGCATAAGCAAATGTGGTGAAGAAAGCTGATGGTGCCTGGCTATCAAAAGATAAAGTGTCTGGGGTCTTAAAAGTTTCAGTAAACAAGCGGCTGTCCAGCTCAGAAGCAACAAAGCCCACATGGAAGAAGCACACCAGCCTCTGTGACCACGAGGAGTTGAAGGGATCTGGTGTCAGGCATCTAAGAACTAAAATTATGTCATTATAAATGGGGGGAGTACAGATTGGTGACCCAAAACCCATCAATAGGTGAAGTGACATCCTCTTACAGAGGGGTTGCAGAGAGAAGATGAGCCAGTTAATGTACAGTATAGTAACAATGAAATATACATCTTTCCTCTAGTTCTCAAATGCTTCCTCCCACCCACTATCATGCTCCCGGTTCTACCATACAAGTCCAGCTAGAACAGGGGATGTACACTGGAGTCAGAAACATGGGAAATTTAAGATGGATGTTCCCTCAGGACGAGTGGTGGGAGTGGTGATACTGGGAGGGTAAAGGAATGGTGGAGTAGAAAGGGGGGACCAATTTCAGGGATCTACATTTACCCTCCTCTCTGGGACTTAGCCAACAGGGAAGTGAGTGAAGGGACATGAAAAAGTAATAACAATTTGTAAATTATTAAAGGTTCATGATTGGGGGGGATATGGGGAGGTGGAACTGGGGGCCTAAGTGGAGGGAGGGTGTTTTGAGACTGAGGATAGCAGCAAGTGTGCAAATGAGACCTGCATACAATTGATGTATGTATGGATCAGGAGGGAAGGTGTATGAATACCCAATAAAATGATTCATTAAAAAAGGGGGGGGGAGGGGAAAGAGGAGCTTATACCAAGGACTCAAGGAGGAAATGTTTGGAAATGAATGTGGCAAGATGTGAAAAAAGAAAAACACTAAGTCTTGTTCTCTTTTGTGTGATAGCATGCTCATCACAGAGGTGATTGGCAAATGTTTTGATGAGTGAACGCACCGAATCTGATTACCCTGGCTACAGAAGAACCTGTTCAAAACAGACCTTAGAACAGAACACTTGGGTTATAATTTGGTAAACATAAATGTCCATCCTTAAAACAAAAAGCAACAACAAAAAGCATTCATTGGATTTGGGGCTCACAATTCTATCCCCAGTCTGAGAATAATTAGTTCTTATGATATGGCCCTGCTCAAAACTCACCCTCATGAAGACATCACTGAAAATATGGGTGCTGAAGCAAAACGTGATAAAGGAACCAGATGATGCCTAGTTACTAGAAAGAATAGCATCTTGGGTCTTAAAGACTTCTTTGAACAAGCAAGTATCTAAGTAAAGTGTTACCTAAGTCCATATGTAAGAAGCACTCCAATCTGTGTGATCCAAAGATTGTAAATAACACCCAAATCACAAAGAGGAAATAGTACTGGTAAAACCACAAAATCCATTTGCAGGATCCCCACATGGATTACGTAAGTCTCTGGTGAATTCCTTTGGGCCATAGTTGAGGAATTTGAATATCCTTGCTCTCAGACAGAGAGCATTGTAAAGTTAATAATGGCAGGTGTAGTTTGGTGAAAATATAATGCCTTATCAGATCTTCCTTTTGACCCACTTTAAACTTGTTTCAATTTTTAATATTTTCTATTTTCTCTTTAAGGTTTTCCTATGCTTTGTCTCATCGTTGTTGAGGTTTTTATTTGTTTGATTGCTTACTTTGTATGATTTTCTGTGTATTAAATCCAGTAATCTATATGTTAGTCCAGGTTGACTAGAGAAGCAGATCCAGAGACACTCATGTATGTATAAGAAAGAACTTTATTTAAAATGATTCATTTAAAAAGGGGGGGGAGAGGGAAGGAGGAGCTTATACCAAGGGCTCAAGTAGAAAATGTTTGGAAATGAATGTGGCAACATGTGTGCAAATGTGCTTGATACAGATGATGTATTGAATGTTATAATAGCTGTAAGAGCCCCCAATAAAATTATTTTTTAAAAAAGAAAGAACTTTATAGCAAAGAAATATTGTATATTCAGAAAACATCCCATCCTAGTACTGATCAAGTCCACAAACCCAATATTCGCCCATAAGTCCAATACTAGTGCATAAATTTCCGTTCAGACTCACACAGCACATGCAATGATACTGATTACAGGAAGTCCACAGGTTGTTGAGTGTAAAGTCTTGTGGATTCAGTGGCAGTGGAAGGATCTCAGCTCAGGCATGGGTGTCCATGTGACTCCTCCAGCTCCAGGGCTCAGGCTCTATCAGCATACATCCACGTGTCTCATGGTCTCAAAAATCTCAGCAAATCACATGACTTGTCAGCAGGAAGGTGAAGGCTGAGGAAGAGGAAGTTCCCTGAATCCTCATGAGACATCTCAGCCACAAGGAGACATCATCAGGCTATGACCTGATTGACAGGCTAGACTTCACTCTTACACTTATTTGCCAAGTTGACATGACATTATCTAACTACCACAATCTATCAAGACAGTAACTGGATAGGGTCATGGAAGGGAGCAGGGGAACAAATGGGGAACTAACAGCAATGAGTGAGTATGGAGAGAAAATGTTCTGAAATTAATTTTGGTGATGATGGCACAAATCTTGATTAATTGAATAATTAAATTGTATGATAAGTAGTATAGATGCCATTAAAATATTTCAATTCATATATTTTTACTTCATTTAAACAGAGAAAGGGATCTTTATAAGAAATGAAAGCATTTTAAGGACCATATTTGCTAATAATTGGGTCAAATGGTGAGCTACACAAGATTGCTGTATAGTAATGAAGTGTCAGGTCAGACATATGCACACCCATGTTCATTGGATTGCTGTTCATAATTGCAAGAAAATGGAAAGAGTCTAAATGCCCATGAGTAGAAAATAGATAAAGAAACTTTGATATGGGGAGAAAGCATTACAGTAGATTGTGATGATGTACGTACAATTCTGTTTAGAAGAATTTAACTATGGCAGTGTATGATGTGTGAATATTATATCAAGAAAACTACTTTAAAAAGAAAGAAACCAAACTGTACTTATGGTTGCCATGGGTGAAGGAGGAAGAGTTTTTGCTTAGGGGGCACTGAGTTCATTTTTTGCTTAGGGGGCACTGATGGAACAATTTGGAGAAGGCTAGTAATAGTGGCTGTACAACACAGGATAATCAGTGGCTGTAATAGGCCAGGTTGACTAAAGAAGCAAATCTAGTAATACTCATATTTGTGTAAGAAAGAGCTTTAGAGGGGCTGAGCCCCGGTGGCGTAGTGGTTGTGTGCGGGACTGCAGCCCACTGGGATGGAGGTTCGATTCCAGCTCCACGGAGCAAAGGCTGGGCCTCCTACTCCCACCATCTGAGGGCAGTGATGCCCAAAAAACAAAACAAAAAAAAAAGAGCTTTAGATCAAGAAGTAATTAAGCATGGATTAAACAACTCAGCCCCACTCATCTATAAGTTCAATAATAGTCCCTAAGTCTGATACTAGTTCATAAGTCCTTTTGCAGATGCACGCCAGACTCTCACAGTCACATAAAATGATACAGAATGCATGAATCACAGACTGATGGGTAAAAAGTCATCTGGATCCAATGGCAGTGGTTCGGGCAGCAATCAGGGTCGGCCAGCAGGAATGTGAAGGAGGGAGGTGGAGAGAGGGTCCCAGGGCCCTCCTTATGAGAAAGCCCACAAGGAGTCATCATTGGGCTGTGACCTGATTGACAGGCTAGACTCCTCCCCTACACTTTTATATAGCTTTAAGTTGACAGGATGTTATGTAACCACCACAATGGCACTGATTTATACATGTAGAAGCTGTTGAATTGAGGAATGGTTTATGGTGTATATTTTTGCCAAAATGAAGGTAGGTGTGTGTGTGTGTGTGCATGTGTGTGTGTGTGTGTGTGTGTGTGTGAAATGACATGAGTAACAATGGGGCAGAGGGGTTGGGGAGAAATGTTCTAAAATTGAAAAAGAAACACAGTGGATACCATACATAGTTAAAAGACACTGACAAGCCCACAAAACATCTCGTGATAAGGCTAGATCTGGAGAGTATTATGTTAAGTGAAATTAGCCTATCACAAAAGGACAAATACTACATGAGAAGACTTAAAAGTTGGGGAGGGGAGGGTCATAACCCCTGGGAGGGCTTATATATAGATCATTGTGATCAGTTCCCCCTTTCTCCTCCCACCTTCCCCTTCCCCTCCTGGTATCACTGCTCTCATTATTGGTCCTGAGGGGTTTACCTGTCCTGGATTCCCTGTATTTCCAGCTCCTATCTGTATCCATGTACATGTTCTGATCTAACTGGATTTGTGAAATAGAATTGGGATCATGAGAGTCGGGGGGATGGAGGAAGAGAATTAAAGAACTAGAAGAAAGTTGTCCGTTTCGGCTGAACCCCGGTGGGGTAATGGTTGTGCGCGGGACTGCGGCCCACTGGGATGGAGGTTCGATTCCAGCTCTACAGAGCAAAGACTGGGCCTCCTACTCCCACCACCTGAGGGCAGTGATGCCAAAAAAAAAAAAAAAGTCGTACATTTCATCAATGCTATACTGTACCCTGACTGGCATGTCTCTTCCTTGAGATCTTTCTCTAAGGAGATGCCCAATTGTCTATAGAAGGGAGACATTGGTCAGTGTAAGACATGAAAAAATAATAGTAATTTATAAATTATCGAGGGTTTGTGAGGGGTGGAGGGGTGGCTAGGAGAAAAATGAGGAGCCAATACCGAGGGCTCAAGTAGAAAGAAGATGTTTTGAAACTGACAATGGCAACAGAAGCACAAATGTGCTTGACACAATGGTGGGAGGCATGCGTTGAGATATGAACTGTATGAACCTCAATAAATTAGACCTATGTCCAAAAGTCAGCATTAATGTTTACTGCCTATGCATCTGTCAGTCTTTGGGAAGAACTTGTAACCTTTCTGAGCATGTTTTCCTCTTACCACACAGGCTTATTGTGAGCATTGTAAGATATCGAGAATCAAAGCATGGTACTTGGAGAGCTTCTTCTTCTTCTTCCTCCTCTTCCTCCTCCTCTCCTTCTTCTTCTTCTTCTTGACATTTATTAGAAGATGACACCAGTAGGGTTACCAAAAGAAGGAAGAAAGTCTGCCTGTCTTGTATATTCATGGATATTTGTGGCAGTCATGTACTTGTGTGTCAATTTCATGATTGGGAGCCTAGGGGTGAAGTCTAGCTTGTCAATCTGGAGATAGCCAATGAGGCCTCTGTGTGGGCATGGCTTTCTCCTGAGAATTCTTGGAAGTCGTGTGGTATTTCCCCATTGGAGAAGAGACATGACTCTGTCTCGTGGAGTCGGTCTCCCAACAAGACCGACTGATAGATGGCATGCTGATAGATCCTGAGTCCTGGAACCTGGAGGAGCCAGAGGAGAATCCACATGGGCTTACTCTGATGGAACCAGATCCCTGGAGCCAGAGAAGCCACAGAGAGAGCCCTGCTAGCACTGAGATGCTTCTACCGCCAATGAATACTGCTGATGGACCCTGAGCCCTGGAAATGAGGAGCCATGGGGAGATCCTTGCCAGCACAGGGATGCTTCTACTGCCCCTGGAGACACAAGACTGCACACTGGCCTGTGACTTTGTGAATCAGAAGGAGACTTTATGGACTGGTATCAGATATATGGGCTAATATTGGATTTATGACCTTGGACTGGACTGGGTTGGGATGCTTTCTCAGTGTTCCATTCCTCTTGTATATAAACCTTTCCCTTATATCCATATGTGTGTTTATGAATTTGTTTCTCTAGTCTACCCAGACTAACACAATATTGTACTGCACACATATACACATTTAAAAATCTCCTCTGTCAAATCTATATATATTCATGGGTATACTGTGTAGCAAAGGCATTCAACTGCGTGTATACTGCATAGTTTCAAATCAGGAGATGTGTGAGTTGGGGCTGTAGCCTCTCAGCACACTCATGCAGATGACACAACCTTGCTTGCTGAAAGTAAGACGGATTTGAAGTACTTGCTGATAAAGAACAATGATTGCAGCCGAGGTGTGGATTACAACTCAATGTAAAGAAGACCAAAATCCTCACAAATGGACCAACAGGTAAATGGAGAAAAGATCAAAGCTGTCAGGATTTTCTTTTGATCAGATTCACAATCAATGCTCATGGAAGCAGCAGTCGAGAAACTGAATGATACATGGCATTGAGTAAATTGGAGGCATAAGACCTCAGTAGAGTGTTGAAAATCAGGGAGGTTCCTTTGAGAAATAAGACCCAAAGCATGCTTTTTCAATGACCTCAGATACATGTGAAAGCAGGCCATTGGATCAGAAGATTAAAGAAGAATCTATGTGTTTGAACAGTGGTGCTGGAAAATATTGACAGTACCATGGATTGCCTAAATTGACTAAATCCTCAAACATTCTCTTTTCTTACCCTGCAACATTTCCCTAAATACGTTGATTCATTCTGATAGTCCCAGTTATGACTATAGATGGTGACACGTTAATCTAAATGATCTACATATAACCCCCTCCCTGGGGATGGACAAGAGAAAAGTGGGTAAAGGGAGATGTCAGCCAGTAAGACATGAAAAATAATAACAATTTATAAATTATCAAGGGTGCATAAAGGAGGGAGGGAGGGGGGAAATGAGAAGCTGATACCAAGGGCTCAAGTATAAGGGAAATGTTTTGAAAATGATGATGGCAACAAATGTATAAATGTGCTTGATACAATAGATGGATGGATGGATGGATGGATGGACTGTGGTAAGACCTGCATGAACCCCCAGTGAAATAAATAAATAAGTAAATAGATGTTCAGTTGAAGATTGATATACTTAAATGTCGCCTAGAAATGTCTATCTAAGTCTTTTAAAATGGGTCCTCTAACACAGTGGTTCTCAACTTTCCTAATGCTGCAACCCTTTAATACAGTTCCTCATGTTGTGAGGACCCCATAAAACTATTTTCATTGCTACTTCATAACTGTCATTTTACTACTGTTATGAATCAGGTGACCCCTGTGAAAGTGTTGTTTGACTTCCCCAAAAGGGTCGCAACCAACAGGCTGAGAACTGCTGCTCTAGCACATCAAACTTTCTTCAAAATTACTGTTTTTCTTCTCTCTTCTGCTTAATAGCAACAATATCAACAAATTAGAATTTTTAGCAGAAAGCTAAAAATAAAAATTTTTTGCTTGTAATCATTCATTCAAATATTGATCAATTCCTACCTAATACCAGGAACTCTTCCACACACAGTCGTTGGTGTTGTTAGGTGTCTATGTGTCTTCGTACCCCAATTTCCATCCAGGGCATACCAGGCAAGGCCCTGGGATGAGGCTCCCATTCCTGGGCTGGGACTAGTCTACCTTCAAACCCATTCTGCTTGAGGGAACGACTTTTCCCATTGCTGGTCAACGGTTAGCAAGGACTCAGCCAAGGCTGGGTCTACCTGGCGACTCAAACATGGACTCAAGGTTCTCAACGTCGTGTTTGTTGTTAGAAACCATGCGTCGGTTCTAACCCACAGGGACCCTAGACCCGATAGAAGGCAGCCTTGGTCCTGTGCCAGCCTCACAATTGGTGTCAATCTTGTGGAGCACCTTCCTCTTGATCCCTGTCCTCCCCCCACCCCCATTTACAAGCGTGATGTCCTTCTCTGGGGACTGGTCTGTGACAGTCACTGAACTGTGTCCATTTCAGGATTTGGAGTGGTGTAAGGGTGGAGTCTAGGCTATCAATCTGGAGATAGCCAATGAAACCTCTGTGTGGGCATGGTTTTCCTCTGAGAGTTCTGGGAAATCTGGCCATGGCATTTCCCCTGTGGAGGTGAGAGACTTATAGCTCATTCCCTTGGAGATGCTGTACTGACAAGATACAAGACTCAGTGCTTGGGAGACATTGCAGTTGACAAGACACATGGCAGCATGCTGATAGGCTCTGAGTCCTGGAAACTGGAGGAGCCATGGGGAGACCCCTGCCAGCGCTGAGATGCTTCTACCGCGACTGGATACACAAGATCTGCACCCACTGACCTGTGATTGTCCTGGTGTGATTGCATGTGCTCTGTGTGTCTGAAGACTTCATAGGCTGATATCCGACATATAGGCTAATATCAGACTTATGACCTTGGACTGGACTGGGTTGGGAGGCTTTCTTAATGTATAGCTGCTCTTGCATTGGGTTGGGAGGCTTTCTTAATGTATAGCTGCTCTTGCATAAAACTCTTTTTTTGGGGGGGGGGTATCACTGCCTCTAGTGGCCGTGGGTGCTATCCAGTGCTGCTCCTGAGAGACGCCGCTGGATTTGAACTGCCAAGCCCACAGGCTGCAGTCCCGCACTCAACCACTTATGCCACCGGGGCTCAGCCCAAAACCCTTTCTTATACATATATGATTGTCTATGGATTTGTTTCTCTAGTCTGCCCGGACTAGCACAGGTCTCTCCTGCAAAACATAGTCTCTTGCAAACCTAGTGCCCAGAATTGAAACTCTAATACAATACGAGTCCATGCATGTGAAGTACTCAGAACAGGCAAATCTGTAGTGACCGAAGATGGATTCATAGTTGTCTAGGGCTGGAGATTTGGAGGAAATGAGGGATCCCTACTACTGAATAAAGAGTTTCTTTGGGGTAGGTGATTAAAGTGTTCTAAAATTGTAGTGCAGCTTTTACAACTTTAAAAATATACTAAATCTCCCTTTTTATGCACTCAACATGGCATACGAATTATCTCAAATGTATTATTTTTTAAATCCACCTAAACTCTTTCCTTCCAGATATCTATCCAACCCAAAATTGTTATCAAATGGAAAGGTGCCAGAATGAGCAATAGCATCCCCATTGGAAGGAAGTGAATAACAGAATTCTAGGTGAAAGGATATATTGGATGGAATAAGATACAGCTAAATATATATAATAGAAGAAGAATAATATATAGCAATAATAGCAAGGATTCCTGGGGGGAAGGTTGGGGGAGGGAGAGGATCAAGGGGAACTGATATCAAAGAGTTCAAGAAGAAAGAAAGTGTTTAGGAAATTGTACAAGCATGCTTGATCTATTTGAATTATAGAATGTTATGACATCTGTAAGAGCTTCCAATAAAATGAACAACAATAAGAAAAAGGAATAAATAAATAAGAAAAAGAAAAGAAGCAGTAGCTTCTTCCACATTTCTAAGGGTTGATTTTCATGCCTAAAATCTAGAGGCAATGGGACTTTTCCCTGCCCAGCATTTCCTTGCACGGACGGGGAGACAGAACTCCACAGAACGTTATTATTATGCTGTGATAGTTTTCTGAAGAACTAGATGCTTCATTTGCATAAGAAAGGCTTCTGCCAAAGGTGCAGGACAGACTCTGTCTCCAAACCATTCTTCACTGCTTAGCTGAGGGGTCTTTCAAAAGTTCAGAAACTGGCATACCTCAGAAAGCCTGTGGGCACCCCCTTCCTCCCCTTCCCTCACCCCAACTTTCATTCCAGCTGGCCCTCAAGAGAGTCGTGAAGCTTGATGATATTATGATTAGCAAGATTGTGGTTATGTTTTATTATTCATCACTGTCTTGTGTGTAGTTCAACATGATCTTGTAAATGCCACCCAGTCAGAACTTGCTTCTTGTGAACTCCTGGACGGGAGAAAGAGGAGGCTGTCTACTCCCATAAGCACGTTCAGTCTTGGAAACCCACAGGGTGGTTCTCCCCTGGCCGAGAAGGTCGCCATGAGTCGGCACCGACTTGACGGCTGTGAACTTGGTTGGGGTTTAAGTCCCTGGGCCCTCGGCAGGTAAGCCCTGTGGAAGTTTCCTTTAGCTGCAGCCCTTGTGTGCATTTTCACAACAGTTTCAGTTCTGACTGACAAATCCTGGATGCTTTTGTTCCGAGCGTAAACTCTAATTCCAGCCACAGCTCCCGTTTACTCTTTGATAGTGCAGTGTGAGGAGATGGCTCCCCGGGATAAATAAACACAGGTATAAATAAGCGCAGCTTTCTGAAGCTGGGGATGGTGGCACTGGGCAGGGGCTGACTTTGCATCCCTGATGCACTGCGGCCACCCTGCATGACCTCTTTTCTAAAATGTGGTTAAAATATGATCCATGGAGGTTTTGAAAGAATCCAAGGAAATAAGAAGTCGTTTCAGAAAAGTTTGTGGGCAAATGAAACGGAAAGATTTAGGGATTTTTTTTCCCTTGAGTTATTGGAAGGCCTTCTGTGTTGAGACTCAAGTCTCTGTCCAATGCCCAGCTCAGGGTTCTCCATGGCAGTACTTCTCAAACCCTCCCCCCCACCCCCCACCACACACACAGTCAGGATGCACACCAACCCCCTTCCCGTCTTGGGAAATGCCACTTCTGGCTCTGCAGCTCTGGGCTGGAGCCTGGGAGGCTGCATTTCTAACAGTGCTTCACAGTCATGTTCACACTCCTGGTTGGAGGACCCTGTCGCGAGGTGCCGTTAGATGGCCCTCTGGGTGCACAGTGGACCTGCTCCTGAGGCCCTTTGGAGGCTGAGACCTTTAAGAAGCAGACCGCGAGGACTGTCTCCCTAGGTGCTTCAGGGTGCGTTCGACCACCAACCCTTCATCTAGTTGTGGAGCCATTAGCAGTTTCCTTCACGAGACTGCAAAGTGCACTGTGAACTGCGCGACAACGTAGTGCAGACTCGGAAGCTGTCAACTCATTGGGAGTAGGATGCAGGAGCAGTGGATTACATATTCAATGTGGTTCTTCCAGCCCACGTCTCTAACTCCCACCCAACAATCTTTCCCTGACAAAGTCTGGTGAGAAGGCTGGGGCGGGGGTGGGGTGGGATAGGGATAGGGATAGGGATAGGATTCACTTGTGAGCAGTTGTGAACAGGATTCCCTGGAGTGGCATTCTGCTGTGTATGCAATGAGTCCTCTGGAAAGCCAGAGGAGGGGTCTCGTTACCAGCAAGAGCCAGGAATGGAGGACAGCCTCTGGACCCACGCCAAAGTCCTGCACAGAGAAGCAACCTACTGGATCCAGAAGACAGTCTTAACAACAGAGGAGCAGCACCAAGAGCCAGAGCATGAAAGCAAGTGGTGGACTTCCCGACCCACGGAGCAAGTACTTCTGAGTGCTTCTGAGCAGGAGGCTGGCTTGCAGAGTGGGGCGCCTCTGGGCACTTAATTGAGGGAGCCGAGTTTGCTGACCCACAGTGGTTGCTGGAGCTGAGTGCCTTCCAGTTGAGCTTATAGTAGAACAGTATGTCCCTTTGGGAATTTAATTGCAGATCTGAAATAACTTTGTATCACGAACTGATAAGCAAGTCTCCTGAGCATTTCTCACTGGCATGACAGCTTGCTAGCTTCCTTAATACACCCTTCAATCATTAATTCTGTCTGTTGATTTTACTTAGCTGTTGCAATGGGGATTAGAACCCAGAGAAGTATACTCGACAAGCATAATTAAGACAAAGCTTAAGAAAGGCAGGAGCTGAGTCTTCCTTGAACAGTTGGTCAGGAGTTTTCAAGAAAGGAGATGGAGCCATGCATTCTAGGCACTTGAAGAGTCAAAACCATGACTTTCCATGAGAGCAGGAGACAGAGAGGCCTCTAGACATAAGACTAGAGCTGTGAGTCTCCCTTTTCTTTAGTATTTTACTCATTGGATCTGTGCCTTGATCTTTTTCACTATAACCAAGTGACATGGTCATGCTCAGCTGCAAGACATGATAAAAAATTCAAAGAACTGTAGTAGAAGACGGTGGTCTATTGGGTTATGGTTGGCCTGCCAGCCAGAAGGTCAGCAGTTCAAAACTATCAGTCATTCAGAAGAAAGATGAAGCTTTCTATTCCTATAAAGATTGACAGTCTTGATGAGGAAAAAGACCTATGTACTTATATTTACAGGTTTAGGATTAAGATAGCAGATGGACATTGGGCCTCTACTCAAGTACTCCCTCAATGCAAGAACACTTTGTTCTATTAAACTGGCATTCCATGATGCTCACCTTCTTGACACAATCGCTGAAAACAAAGTGGGTGCATAAGCAAATGTGGTGAAGAAAGCTGATGGTGCCCAACTATCAAAAGATTTAGCATCTGGGGTCTTAACGATTTGAAGATAAACAAGCAGCCATGGGGCTCAGAAGCAACCAAACCCACATGGAAGAAGCACACCATCCTGTGTGATCATGAAGTGTCTATTGGATCAGGCATCAAAGAACAAAAAATCATATAATTGTGAATGAAGGGAAGTGTGGAGTGGGGACTCAAAGCTCGTCAGGATGCAGTGTAACAATGATAAAACATACAACTGTCCTCTAGTTTTTTGGGGGGGAGGCATCACTGCCCTCTGGTGATCTTGGGAGCTACTCAGCGCTGCTCCTGAGAGCCACCACTGGATTTGAACCACCAAGCCCGTGGTTCAAAAAAAAAAAAAAAAGAAACTAAATAGCATACAGCATCAGGAAAATCTGCTGCAAAAGACCTCTTTAAAGTGTTAAAAAGCAAAGATGTCACTTTGAGGCCTCGGGTCCACCTGACCCAATCCCCTCACTCGATGGCAAAGCTGGTGAATGCAAAAGGAAGATAGAAGAAAAATGTATGCAAGGGCCCTGTGGTGTCTGTCAGTGAAAAATAGTGGATCTTCATGGGACTCCAGAAGAAGGATCAGATCTGTCTGTTCTGGATTGAATTGTGTCTTCTAAAATTCTGTGTTGCAATCCTCATCCCCATATTTGTGGATGTCATCCCATTTGGGAATATGATTTTGTTTTTCTAATTAGCCTTATTAACGTGGAATGTGTGTGTGAGGCCAGGTAAACTAGAGAAACAAATTCATAGGCATTCCTGTGTATGTAAGAAAGAGCTTTAAGGCTTAAGGGTAAACAAGTTGCCATCTAGCTCAGGAGCAACAAAGGCCACCACAGAAGAAGCACATCAGCTTGTAGAACCATGAGGTGTGGAAAGAATCAGCTATTAGGCAACAGAAATCATATCCTTATGTGCCACCCTCCCGATATGATCGCTGAAGACAAATGGGTGCAGAGACAAGCTGAGTGAAGGAAGCTGATGGTGCCCAGCTACCAAATGATAAAGTGTCTGGGGTCTTAAGCTTGAAGATAAATAAGTGGCCATTTAACGCAGAAGTGGCAAAGTCCACATGGAAGAAGCACACCAGCCTGTGTGATCAAGAGGGGTCGAAGGGAGCACATATCAAGCATCAAAGAACAAGAATCACATCACTATGAATGAGGGGGAGAACTGGGTGGGGAGGACCCAAGACCCAGTTGTGGGCAATTGGTCACTCCCTTGCAGGGGAGTTTTGGGGAGGAGACAGGCCAGTCAGGGTGCAGGAAAGTAGCGATAAAACAAACATCTTTCTTCTAGTTCTTGAAGGCTTCCTCCCCTCAAGTGCCCTGGTCCCAATTCCACCTTACAAATCCAGCTGCACCTGAAGAGGTACAGTGGTACAGATGGGAACTAGAAATACAGGGAACCCAGGACAGTTAAAGCGCTCAAGACCAATAGTGAGAGTGAAGATACCAGATGGGTGGAAGGAAGGTGGGGTAGAGAGGGAAGCCAATTACAAGGATCTGCACATAACCTCCTATCTGGAGAACAGACATTGGCGGAGTGGGAGAGGGGAGACACCGGGCAATGTAATATATGATAAAATAATAATAATTTATAAAGTATTGAGCATTGGACTGAGCCCCGGTGGCATAGTGGTTGTGCGCAGGATTGCGGCCCACTGGGATGGAAGTTCAATTCCAGCAGCAGCTCCACAGGAGCAAAAGCTGGGCTTCCTACTCCCACCACCAGAGGGCAGCGATGCCCCCCCCCGAAAAAGTATTGAGGGTTGGTGGAGGAGAGGGGAGCGAAAGGGAAGGGAGTGGATGAAAAGCTAATATCAAGGATCAAGTGGAAAAACAGACATTTGGAGAATGATGACGGCAGCAGATGCTTGGCACAATATATGTATGTACGTATTGTAATAAGCAATGTATGAACCCCCCAAAATCATGGGGGCATCACTGCCTCTGGTGGTCATGGGCGCTACCCAGTGCTGCTCCTGAGAGCCGCTGCTGGATTTGAACCGCCAAGCCCGCAGGCCGCAGTCCCGCACTTAACCGGGGCTCAGTCCCTAAAATGATTCTTTTTAAAAGCAGTTTTGCTTGGGAGAAAATGAGCTTTATATACAAGAGCGGTTGAATATTGAGAAAACATCCCAGCCTAGTCCAGATCAAATCCATAAATCCGATATTAGCCCATATATCCAATACCAATCTATAAAGTCCTCTTCAGACTCACAAAACACGTGAAATGAAGCCCAATGGAGGACAACCACAGGCCAGTGAGTGCAAAGTGCTGTGGATCCAGTGGCCAGCGAAGCATCTCAGTGCTGACAGGATTCTCCATGTGGCTCCTCCAGGTCCCTGGGCGTGGGGTCCAACAGCGTAGTGCCATGTATCTTATAAATAGAGCATGTCTCAGGGAGTGAGGGGAGAGAGAGAGAGAGACAGAGAGAGAGAGAGAGAGAGAGAGAGAGAGAGAATGTGTCTACTGCCTCCAAGGAGGAAATACAGGAATTTCCAGCATCCTCAAGGGAAGGCCATGCACACCCAGAGGCCTCATTGGCTATACAATGAATGACAGGCTAGACTCCACCCTTTCATTCATAATCCTCTCCAATTGACACCAGATTATATAACTACCACAGGATGTCTTAAACCAAGCCCCTCTGAGATAGAAAAGAGTAGATGAGGCACTGACACATGGAAACCCAGATGTGGGAAAAGAGATGTCATGCCACATGAAGAACACCATAGAACCGAGGAGCAGAAGTTAAAAAGCGCTAACCAAGCGCTAACCACAGAGCTAACCAAGAGGGAGCCTTCTCCCGTGCTGGGACCCTGAATTTGGTCTTTTAGCCTCTCAAACTGTGGGAAAATAAATATTTGTTTCTTGGAGCTACCTATGTGTGGTATTTCTGTTACAACAGGACTAAAAGGTGCGGGTGGTGTAGTACTTACATGCTTGACTGCTATCCGCGTGGTTGGCAGTTAGTTCCTCTGGGTAAAGACTGAGCTTCTACTCCTGTCAGTAGCTGTAGTCCCAGCATTGACTCAGCACTGAGTCAGCATTGACTCAGTGGCAGGGAGTTTCGGAGTGAGAAACATCTCAGAAACACTCAGGAGAAGTTCCACCAGAATACTTCTTAGACATAAGCATGGCAAGACTTTTTTGACCAATTGCCCAAAAAGTGTATCAGTATGGTTGGCACATTATTAAAATGAATATTCCCTTACAGAAGGGTTGTGGGGAGGAGATGAGCCAGTCAGGGTACAGTGTAGCAATGATAAAACACACAACTTTCTTCTCATTCCTAAATGCCTCCCCTCCCCCACAATGATCCCAATTCTGCCTTATAAATCCGGCTAGGTCAGAGGTACAGATAGGACTGGAAACATGGGGAATCCTGGACAGATGATCCCTTCAGATTCAGGGGTAAGAGTGGCGATGCCGGCAGGGTGGAGGGAAGGTGGGGTAGAAAGGGGGAACCAATTACAATGATCTACATATAACCCCTTCCCTGGGGGATAGACAACAGAAAAGTGGGTGAAGGGAGATGTTGGACAGTATAAGACATGACAAAATAATACTAATTTATAAATTATCAAGGGTTCATGGGGGAGTGATGGAGAACTGGTACCAAGGGCTCCAGTAGAAAGCACATGTTTTGAGAATGATGAGGGTAACAAATGTACAAATGTGCTTGACCCAATGGATAGATGTATGGATTGTGGTAAGAGCTGTATGAGCCCCAGTAAAATAATTTAAAAAAATAAAGTGTCAATTAGAATAAAGGAAACCCTCAACAATATGAATAGACACAATAGTCAAGACAGTGTTCTCACATATACTCAGCGATCGTGACGGTACCACAGGACCAACCATTGACTCTATCTGTTACCCTGGCGTTCTCAACCTTCCCAATGCCGCGACCCTTGCATACAGTTCCCCGTATGGTGGCGACCTCCCGATCATCATTTTCACTACCACTTCATCACTGTCATTTTGCTACTGTTTGAATCGGGTGACTCAAAAGGGTCAATCAATCCCCAATGGGGTCCCAACCCACAGGTTGAGAGGCGCTGTCAAAGGTCGCCGTGAGTCAGAGCCACCTAGATTGTAACTAACAGTAGCACAGACCAGGCCAAAGAAGGAGAGGTTGGCCATGGATGTGTCAATCAAGGTACTGTGGATGTCTCACCTAAAAAGACAGAGAGAGTTTCAAAATAGAAAGGGAGGGAATGGCGCTATGCTGTTGTTAAGTAAATCTCTTAAACAAAATACAGTAGAAGCCCGGTACCTGACCACATCAGTTGTCTGCATAATTGAATTTCAGTGCAACATATCGAGAAAATTTTGCATCGGAGCTTGAACAAGACATCGGAATCTGACCTGGTGCACGTGATTTTTCTTTTCAAACTTCGAGTTATTTAATTAGGTTCTTTGCAAGAAATCCTGAACACCAATTTGTGAGGATAAATCACATTTGTGAGTGTAAAGGTAGTACGCAAGTATCTTGGACCTGAGAAACAGCTTTGATTTCTGCCAAAATTGGGGGGTCCATGACTTTCTGCAAACGCAGTTCCTGTTTCGGTCACTCAGTGTTAGTATGGTTGTTTAAGCCTTTTGCAGCTGTGTTCCAAGTATTTTGCTGTCATTTTCATAACTTTTGTCAATTTTTCAAGTCCTTTTAGATTTAAAAAACATGGACCCTAACAAAGAGAGTTCTTTTTTTTGGGGGGGGGCATCACTGCCCTCTAGTGGTAATAGGAGGCCCAGCTTTGCTCCTGGAGAGCTGTTGCTGGATTTTAACCACCAAGCCAGTGGACTGCAGTCCCGCACTCAACCACTACGCCACCGGGGCTCAGCCCTTTTGTTAAAGAATCATCATGATGAGGAGCTGGCTAACCATGTTATTGATTTTGTTGATAGTTTAGTAAACCCCTTTTAGAAAACAGTTAAGGAAATGCCAACAATAGATCACTTTAGACAGATTTTTTTTTTTAGAGAAAGCCAGCCAGATCCTAGTGAAGAAAGACAAAGAAGGTCCAAAAATAGCAGCTCCCAGTTGATTTTATGGAAGGGGAGCCCCATTCCAAACAATGACTCTCTCTGCATAGCGCCTCTCCCCATCCCTGCCCACAGAACCAGATCCTCACCAATCACAAGGTATACTGTACTTATTTGAAACTTTTCTAATGTTGTCTATCTTACTTAAATTACATGATTGATTTAACTCCGAACTTCTTTAATTTGACATTTCTGTGCAATGTTTTGTATGAAAAGACAAGGTTAGAGAGACTCTGGGAAGATGGCGACCAGATAGGAAGCCCACGCCCGGAGCTCCTGGAGATCGGTGAGTGGGGGTGACACGGGGAAGGGTGGGGCTCTCAAATTGGGTTTTGTGACTCCAGGAAAGCTCGGAGCCTCCTCTGAACCAGGAGCAGGCGCGACCCGCACGCCCGCGCTCCCCACCGACGCCAGCACAGACGCTGCGGGTTCTTTGTGCCGGTGGGATCCAGGGCGCCCCTCTGCGACTGCGAGACCAGGGACCCGCAGTTAATCAGCGCCCGCACACAATCGCTGACCAGTCCTTCCCACCCCAAGGTGCCCAGGATGCCCAGGGGACACTCCACGCAGACCCACACCTCTCGCTCCCCACCTCCAAGGACTCCTGTGTCCCAAGCACAATGGTGGGCCAGCCTCTCCCCCACCCTGGAGGCGGCCATGCCCAGGCGCACCTTAAGGACACCACCACTGCCCAGGATAAGATCAACCCATCCCCTAAACCCCCCCCCCCCCCCCACCTGAGCCACACTTTCTAACAGGAGTGAAAGGAATGCCCATACCCCTCACGGTCACCGGCACTCCACAGAGAAGCTGCTGGTTCAGGGCACCCGCCCCACAACCCAGGACAGAGAGGTCCGAGTTACACTGTGGCCTGGGTAAACAGCTGGCCAGTCCTCCCCACCCCAGAGTGCTGGAGGATTTTTTCCCACCTATCTGTGGCAAGTGCCCCTAGCCAGAAGCAGATCACCCAACCCCCAACCCACCCCCTAAAACCACTCCCCTGCTCAGCCAACATGCTTCATCAGATCTGCAAGGCCCAGCTGCAAACAGTTCCTGAGGAAAGCTATAATATAAGACCAGCCTCACAAAGAGAGGCCCCAGGGCCACAAAACACCAAGGAAAATGCCACCCAATACGAATAAATCAAACAAAAAACAGCTAGCAGCTTCCACAGTATCAAGAAAAGAGAAACTAAATCCGATGCAAAAAGACCAGCTGGATCTAACAGCAGTCATAGAAAATGCGGAGATTGATCAACCACAGAAAAAAATCTTCAAGATGTTACTAACACATATGCAGCTCTTAAGTGACACATTAAAGAAGAATGAAGAATTGATACAGGAGATAAAGGCCACGCACCAAAGGGAAATCCAAGAACTAAAGAGTGAGCTAACAAAAACTAATAATAAGCTCTCAGATTTCACCCAGAGAATGGAGGAGGCAGAGAACAGGACAAGTGACCTAGAGGACTCACAAGTAGAAATTAATAAATGGCAGAAAAAAAATCTAACAAGTCTATGAGAGAAGCAAAAGAAAATATTAGAAGCCTGGCTGATACTATGAAATGAAACAACATTAGAATTATCAGTCTAATGGAGGATGAAGCATCAAGAAAACCAACATCCAAAACAGTGAGGGAATGCTTAGAGGAAAACTTCCCTAGCTTAATGAATGAAAACCAGATAACCATACAGAAGGCCGAAAGAACACCAGCTAGACTAAACCCCAAGAAGAAAACACCAAGACATATAGTTGTCAAACTATCCAATGATGAGGAAAAAGAAAATTATGAGAGCAGCTAGGGAAAAAGGGGCAATCACATACAAAGGAAAACAGATAAGAATATGCTCGGACCTATCAATGGAAACTATGAAGAGCAGAGAGTGGAGCAGCATATTCCGAAAATTGCAGGAACATGATGCAAACCCAAGAATACTCTATCCAGCCAAATTATTTATCAAAATTGATGGAGAAGTAAGAGTCTTTCCAGACAAGGAAAATCTCAGAGAATGTGCCAAAAGGAACCCAACCCTACAAAAGATCTTCACTGACCCACCGGGAGAAGAACAACAACTACCTAGCATACACAGAACGAATCTACCCAGAGACTATCAAAGGGATAACAGCCCCCAAGATAACACTGGCTCAGAGATGGAAAAAAGGCAAGAATGAACCACAGACAGACATTGACACAACCCATGGAAATAGAAAAACATCCAATCCAAGAGTGATAAAATGACAACACAGAGTGTGCATATAGATGTAATAACCCTAATTATCAACGAATTGAATTCAGGGCTTAAGAGACAGATTCGTAGACTGGCTTAAAAAACACACCCCCTCAATCTGCTGCCTATAGGAGACACATCTTAAGATCACAGAAAAAAATATATTGAGAATCAAAGGCTGGAGAAAAACATACCAAGCAAAAAGCAATTTAAAAAAATCAGGGGTAGCAATCCTAATCTCAGATAAAATTGACCTCAAAGTGCAAACCATAATGAGACAAAGAGGGACACTGTATAATGCTTAAGGAAAGGGTAGACAATGATCCAATAAACATTTTAAATATATATTCTCCGAATGAGAGACTCGCAGAATATGTAAACCAGACACTTCATAGGATGAAAAAAGAAATTTCAGCCTCAACAATTATAGTGGGTGACTTCAACACACCACTCTCTGAGAAAGACAGATCACAGGGAAAGAAACTCAACAAGGAGGCGAGAGATCTAAATACTACAATTAGACAGTTTGACTTGGTAGATATCTACAAGGTCTTTCATCCAAAGGAAAATCATTTCACATTCTTTTCATCCCCACATGGAAGTTATTTGAAGACAGACCACATGTTGGGACATAAGGATAATCTACATAAATTTAAGCATATTGATATACAGAACTCACTCTAGGACCACTCTGCCATAAGGTTGGAAATCAACAAAAGGAAGGTGAGGAGAGCTAGAGAAAGCAGTTGGAGAATGAATAATTCTCTATTGCAAAAGGAATGCTTACTAGCCCAGATCAGAGAGGAAATTAAAAAATTTCTAGAAACCAATGAGAATGAAAGCACGACATACCAAAACTTATGGGTCACAGCAAAGGCAGTCTTAAGAGGAAGTTTCATAGCAATACAGGCACACCTGAAAAAGGAAGAGCATCTCATAACTGAGATGTTGACGTAGAATTTACAGAGTCAGCAGAATAATCCCACTAATAGCAAAAGAAAAGAAATAATAAAAATGAGGGCTAAGGTTCAGGAGAGGGAAAATAAGAAAGCAATGAAAAATATTAACACTGCTAAAAGTTGGCTCTTTGAAAGAATTAACAGAATTGATAAACCATTGGCAGACTTAACCAAAGAAAGGAGAGAGAAAATTGCAATAGCAAGAATAAGGGATGAAAGAGGGGCTATAAAAACTGACGCTAATGAAATCAAAAGAATAGTCAGTACTTCAAAGATCTATACTCCGATGAACTCAACAACTTGGAAGAGATGGACAAATTCTTGGAAAAGCAATCTCTTCCTAGATTGTCCCCAATGGACATGTCAAGAATCTCAACAGATCCATAACAATAGAAGAAATAGACAAGATTATCAAAGGACCACCAACAAAAAAAATCACCTGGACCAGATGGCTTTACAGGAGAATTCTACCAAGCATTCAGGGAAGGACTGACACCAATCCTACACAAGTTCTTCCAAAGCTTAGAAAAAGATAGCAAACTCCTTCTATGAAGCTAGTATAATACTGATACCAAAACCAGGCAAGGATCCCACAAGAATTGAGAACTACAGACCAATATCCCTAATGAATATTGATGCAAAAATCCTTAATAAAATACTGGCCGATAGAATGCAAAAGTATATAAAACAAATAATTCACCATGATGAAGTGGGGTTCATACCCAGAACGCAGGGGTGGTTCAACATACGAAAGACCATTAGAATCATTCACCATATTGACAGGAGAATATATAAGAATAACATGATTAGGGCTGAGCCCCGGTGGCGTAGTGGTTGTGCGCGGGACTGCGGCCCACTGGGACGGAGGTTCAATTCCAGCGGTGGGGCTGGGCCTCCTACTCCCACCACCGGTGAGCAGTGATGCGCCCCCCCCCCAAAAAAAAAGAATAACATGATTATATCCATAGATGCCAAAAAAGCATTCGACAATATTCTACATCAATTCATGTTTAAGACACTCAAGAAGATAGGAATTGAAGGAAAATTCCTCAAGACAATACAAGCTATATATGAAAAACCAACAGCCAATGTGATAGTCAATGGAGAAAAGACAAACACAATCCCACTGAAAAAGGGGACCAGAAAAGAATGTCCATTCTCCCCTCTCTTATTCGTACTAAAGGTTTTAGTTTACAGCATAAGGCAAAGAAAAACATAGAAGGTATACACCTGGGGAAGGAAGAGGTGAAATTATCATTATTTGCAGATGATATGATTCTATATATGGAAAACCCCCAAAACTCCACAAAGGGATTATTGGAAACAATAGAGGAGTATGGCAGAGTGGCAGGATACAAGATCAACAATCAGAAGTCAATTGGTCTGCTGTACACATCAGAGAAGACCACAGAAGAGGAGATTAAAAAAAGAGGTACCCTTTACAATAGCCAAGGACAAATTGAATTATCTGGGGATATACCTGACAAAAAGAACAAAAGATCTATATGAGGAAAATTATAGAACACTATTACAAGACACCAAGAATGACTTCAAGAAATGGAAAAATATCCCATGCTCGTGGATCAAAAGACTCAATGTAGTAAAGATGACAGTTCTACCCAAGGCACTCGTAAGTTTAATGCAATACCAATATAAGTACCATCCTCCTTCTTCAAAGAAATGGAAAAAAATGATTATCAACTTCATATGGAGAGGGAAGAAGCCCAGAATTAGTAGAGAACTCCTAAAAAAGGACATCGTGGAAGGGCTTGCCTTACCTGACTTTTGCACATACTATACAGCCACAGTGGTCAAAACAGCATGGTATTGGCATAATGACAGATACTCAGACCAATGGAAAATAACTGAAAATCCAGAAATAAAAACACAAGCATACAGACAACTGATCTTTGATAAGGGCCCAAAATGTATCAAATGGGAAACAGATGCCCTTTTCAACAAGTGGTGCTGGAAAAAATGGATATCTACCTGTAGAAAAATGAAGCAAGACCCTTACCCCACTCCATGCACTAGAATAAACTCAAGGTGGATTACAGACCTTGAAGTAAAACCCCAAACTATTAGGGCCATCAATGAGGGAATTGGGAACAACCTGAGAACCTGGCACAGGGACTACATAGACTATCAGAAATAGGGAAGGACACAAACACAGAGGAGGCTTAAATAGACAAATGGGATATACTGAAGATAAAACACCTGTGCACATTGAAAGAATTCACCAAGAGAGTAATAAGAGAGCAGACAGACTGGGAAAACATCTTTAGCAATGACAAATCAGATAAAAGCTTTATTACTAAAATCTACAATACCCCGATAGCTTCCAAAAAGAGCAAAACTAACTACCCATTGAGGAGGCGGGCAAAGGAGTTAAACAGAAGTTTCACAGAGGCAGAAATCAGTGGCATATATATATATATGCTCCCGATCATTAGCCATAAGAGAAATGCAAATGAAAACAACGAGATACCACCTAACACCCTCAAGGATAGCCTAATTCAAAAAGTCAGAAAGTAACAAATGCTGGAGAGGCTGTGGGGAGATAGGGTCATGTATGCACTGCTGGTGGACCTGTAGGGATGTACAGCCACTATGGAGATCAATTTGGAGATACCTAAAACAGATGGAAATTGAACTACCATATGACCCAGCAATTCCCCTGCTGGGCATATACCCAGAAGAGACAAGCAACAATCCACGACCAGAGATCTGTGCTCCAATGTTCATCGCGGCACAGTTCACAATAGCAAGGAGTTGAAAGACGTCCATATTCCCATCAACTGATGAATGGACTAAAAAGCCGTGGTACGTACATACAATGGAGTACTATGCATCACTGAAAAGCAGTGATGAATGCATAAAGCATGTCACCGCATGGGAAGAACTGGAGGAAATTATGCTAAGTGAAGTTAGCCAAGTGCAAAAGGATATGTGCAATATGAATCCACTGAGGTAAGCATAATAATAATTTTAAAATTGGAAAGGGGCATCAGGAAAAAGCTACTATATAGAGAAAATTCTGGGAGAAGACCCAGGTAATATGGCAGGGGCCAGATCAAATCTAGGGCTACATATGGTAGCCAACTAGGGGAAAGGGACGAGAGGGGCAGATGGCGATGTGTAAAAAGGGAAGGGGGCACTAAATCATCAAAGGGGAGCGTATTGTTTATATCTCCACAGGGAAAGAGGAACCAAACTTAAACCCGGAGACCCAGGATGTGAATGCAGCATGACAGCATGGAGTGGAGAACCAGTGGAGGGACCTGAGAACACAACCCCAACCCCAACTATAGGGGCAGCCACCTCCCTACCAGAGGAATTTGCCTTGGAGGCCAGCACTGAAGCTGAAGCTTGGGGAGTGAGATATGCCTGACCAGAACACATGAGAACAAATGAAGAAGAGAGAATGGAGTATATCCTGGCCCACCGAGCCTTCAGGACAATATTCCCACTCAGAACAGCTAATGCACAAAGAGGACTATACTGCCGGACCCACTATGAAATACAGCTACCCTTGCAGACCCAAGGCCTAGTGGGGCCAGGAAGAAGAAGCGGGTCAAGATTATACCCTGTTGGACACAACCGCACCAATGCAAAGCACTAAGAGTGTGCAACAGAGCATAGAGTCACAGATGGAGTGACAAGGATATACTTTGGGGCCAGGGTATTGGCACCCCATCCAACTCAACTAGGGGTCACTCTAGGAGGTCAACTACAGACCTTAAACTTTATACAGGTTTTTATATTGCTATTATTTTTATTATTCTTTTACATATATTTATAGCACATTGAGGGGTTTTCTTGCTGTTGTTATTGTTTTATTTGCTTCAGTTGCTTCATTTTAGGAGGCCTTTTTTGTACATATTGTTACCTCTGCAGGTCTATCTAGACAAGATAGACTGGGCAAAGAGTCTGAAGGTGAAAATGACAGGACCGATGGTTTCAGAGTAGGGGACATGGGAGAGGGGGAGGAAGGGGAAAGGTGGTGATGTCGACCAGCCCAGGAAAAGGGAATAACAATTGATACAAAATCAGTGACAAGGTGGGTGAGAGAAGGGTGATAGGGATTGATTAAGACTAATGCAACGGAGAGAAAATACTGAAACCCAAATGGAGATTGAGCATGATAGTGGGACAAGAGGGAAGCAAATGGAAATAGAGGAAGGAACTGGGAGATAATGGGCATTTATAGAGGTTCAAATACCGGTATGTACATAGGGGCATATATTTATAAGTGATGATGGGGAAATAGGTTAACATGCATACTTATAGTATTAGTAGTAGGACAAAAGATGGACATTGAACCTCCACTCAAGTACTTCCTCGGTGCAAGAACACTTTGTTCTATTAAATTGACATTCCAAGATGCTCACCTTTCCAACACAATCACTGAAGACAAATGTGTGCACAAGCAAAGGTGGTGAAGAAAGCTGATGGTGCCCGGCTATCAAAAGATGCAGCATCTGGGGTCTTAAAGGCTTGAAAGTAAACAAGCAGCCATGTAGCTCAGAAGCAACAAAGCCCATATGGAAGAAGCACACCAGCTTGTGGGATCACAAGATGTCAAAGGGATTAGATATCAGGTTTCAAGAACTAAAAAGCATAACATTGCATGCTCACTTTCCAGATATGATTGCTGAGGACAAATGTGTGCATAAGCTAATGTGGTGAAGAAATCTGATGGTGCCCAACTACCAAAAGATATAGAGTCTGGGGTCTTAAAGGCTTGAGTAAACAAGTGGCCATTCAGCTTAGAAGCAACAAAGCCCACACGGAAGAAGCACACCAGCCTATGTGATCATGAGGTGGTGAAGGGATCCGGTGTCAGGCATCAAAGAGCTAAAGTTATGTTATTATTAATGAGGGGAAGTGCAGATTGGGGACACAAAGCCTATCAATAGGTGAAGTGACATCCTCTCGCAGAGGGGTTACAAGGAGGAGATGAGCCAGCTAAGACACAGGGTAGTAGTAACGAAATATGCAACCTTCCTCTAGTTCCCAAATGCTGCCTCCCACCCACTATCATGACCCCAGTTCTACCACATAAATCCAGCTAGACCAAGAGATGTACAGTGAAGTTGGAAACATGGGAAATTTAGCATAGATGATTCCTCAAGACTAGTAACAGTAGTGGTAATACCAGGAGGGTGGAGGGATGGAGGAATAGAAAGGGAACCAACTTCAGGTAGCCTCCTCTCTGGGACATGGACAACAGGGAAGTGAGTGTTGGGACACACTAGACAGTGTACAGTATGAAAATAATAACAATTTATAAATTACTAAGGGTTCAAGGGGGAGGGAGGGGAGGAAGGGAAATATAGGAAGTTGATACTGGGGGCCTGGAGGGAGGGAGGATGTTTTGAGAGTGATAATGGCAATAAGTGTGTAAATGTGGCCTGCATACAATTGATGTTTGTATGGATTGTGATGGGATTTGTATGAGCCCCCAATAAAATGATTCATTAAAAAAAAAGCAAACAAAGCAAAAAAAAATACATGGATAGCCAATTTTCCTGTCAATGTTTCTGAATCAAAGAGGGAAGATAAGTAGTGACTGCTAATACTATGACAGTTCTTTTGGAGAACAAATTATTCTAAGATTAGATTGTGATCCTTGTACCCCTGTGAAATACTAAAAAACAATGGAATTACCCACCTGAGATGACCTGTATGGTGTATGAGTATGTCAATAAAGCAAGTTAAACATGGGGGAAAAGAAAGCTATGTATAAATCCTAGCCTCAAAGAAACTTTTTAAACAACAAAATAAAGGCTTGATTACAAAACAAAAGTAGAGGGTATAAAATAGAAGAGTAAATATAATTGAAGACTAAATATCTAAGTTAAAAGCATGTTAAAGGGCTGAGCTCTGGTGGCGTTGTGTTTGAATGTGGGACGGCGGACCACTGGGCTGATGGTTCAAATCCAGCAGCTGCTCTCCAGGGTAAAGGCTGGGCCTCCCATTCCCCACCAGAGGGCACTGATACCCCCCCCCCAAAAAAAGCATGTTAAAATCAAGTGCATTTTTTTCAATTCTCTGAATATTTACAAAAGTTCGGTAAAATTAAAAAATACACAAATAATGATATCAGATTTGGTATCACAATTTAGTCATAATATATTAATAGTTTAAAGTAGTCCAAATAATTTGATTTGAGGGAAATTATTAAAATAAAATAATTCAGGCTCAGCCCTGGTGGCTTAGTAGTAGTTTGTGGGACTGTGGCCCACAGGGTTGACAGTTTAAATCCAGCAGCAGCTCTCCAGGAGCAAGGCTGGGCTTGCTACTCCCACCAAGGCAGTGATGCCACACACAAAAAACAAATAAAATAATAAAATAATTCATTTAAATATTAAAAGGTAAAGATAGAGTTAAAAAGTGTTGCAAACTAAATTTAAAAGGAATTACAACAACATTTTGTAGTATTTATTATAAGGAATTTAGGGTAGCATCTAAACTTTCTTAGACCTGTTGAATATTTGCTGAATTGATAGTAGTATGTGTGAAAATACAGCCAAAGTAGTGTATTAAGGAAATTATTTTTCACAAATACAAATATTAGAAATCAGAATAATTTAAGATAAACAAGCTCTCATTTCTGCTTCAGAATAGAAACAAAACAAACTTATAGAGACTACTTTACCGAACTATGGATAAGACAAGCAATGAATGAGGTATATTGTTACTGAGCATTACACTGGTATAATGTTAACTAATCAACTAATGTTTTAGGAGCAGGATTATTACAAATCATAATTTTATTCTCCAATATAAGTTGTTGTCTGAAGATGTTCAGAAATGTCATGTACGATAATACCAGGATGAATCAAAGGGAAACATATTTTATCAAAAAAAGAAAAAGACAAGATTAGGGTAAAAACTTAGTAATTGAAAATGGATTAACCCATTTTCAGTTATTTCTTATCAGAAAAACTGATTTGAAACTTGGCTACGTTGCATCTCGACATTCCTTCTAGGACAGATTGGCGTTGAGGTCCGGGTCCTACTGTATTGCATAAGGGTTTCTCACAAGTATGTGAGAAACATCCATCCTATCAAGGCTTCTCATGACCAGTACACGATATTATTGCCTTTGACAATGTATCACTTCTCTGTCAGTTTGTTTGTTGGACAAAAGGGATGTGTGTATCGCTATGACGCTGAACTTCCAAAAGAACCACAAATCTCTCTTGAAAAGAGTCCAGCCAATCTGTTTCTTCGGAGCAAGGATGGAGAGACTTCACTTCAGATACTTTGAACATGTTATCAGGAGACTCCATGCTTGATGAAATAGAGGAAAAGCAAAAAAAAGAAGCCCCTGACAAGAAGGATCAACACCGTGGCTGCAACAATGGCCTCAAAAACGTGGGAACACTTCATTGCGAGGATGACATAGGACCAGGCAGGGTTTCATCTGTTGTACATATGGTTCCTGTGAGCCAAACCAACTTGACAGCAGCTAATGACAATGGTCATGTGGTATTGGTAATTATGCCACTGGTATGTCCCCACGGTCATTCTCTTTTCTTTCTTTCTTTCTTTCTTTCTTTCTTTCTTTCTTTCTTTCTTTCTTTCTATTTATTTATTTATTTCTTTTAGGCATCACTGCCCTCAGGTGGTGGGAGTAAGAGACCCAGCGTTTGCTCCTGGGAGCTGGAATTGAACCTCCAACCCAGTGGGCTGCAGTCCCGCGCACAACCACTACGCCACCGGGGCTCAGCCGGTCAGCAATTCTTTTGACCAAGAAACATGCCTGGTGATCCGGTCCTGAAAAGTAACCAGGGGAAATCTTTTGGACAACAGAACACTGCCTGAGATTATTCTAGAAGATGAGCCCCTCGAGTTGGAAAGGATTCAAAAAATGGCTGGGAGAAAACTGCCTCTTCAGAGTCGAGTTGACCTTAACAATAAGGATGCCTCTGGACGTACATTTGCTGATATGGCACAGCTCAAAACAAAAAGTAACCATGTGAAAAATCAGAATGCGGAATGTCTGTGCGAAGAGCCAAGAAAATTTGGTAGGAGTCAAAAATAAAGTGGAACGCCTAGAGATCAATGTGCTAGACATTAATAAATTGAACTGGACACAGAGTCATTCCATACTCAAATTCTCTATTTAGCCTATTTGTAATGAACAGGGGAAAAAATCCCTGATGATGTCCTTACTTTTGTTCCTTTCTAATAAGAACAATTTTCACTCTTAGGATTTTTGTGGCATCTCTGGTACTCAGCTTGGAAACACTGAACTTGGTGAATTGACGCGGAACACGTGCATGAAGCGTTTTGTCCTAGAAGGAGAAACGTAATGTTCCTTTTAGAAGGACATGGTGGAACTATTTGGAGAAAAGACAACGATTGCACAGAGGTTGTGTCTCATTGCCAAAGTCAAGGGCTCTTCCCAAGCAAACTGCCCTGTTAACTTGCATTAAAGAAATCGAAGTGGGTCTGGCTGCTTGCCGGCGAGAAGAAGAACTTCAGCTTCCCCTCCCTCCCACTGAGTCCAGCATGGGGGAGAAATCAGAGAACTGTAAGATTCCAGAAGATCTGAGAAATGGCTTAAAGGTGGCAGACCCCCACGAATCAGAATGTTGTAGCCTTCCCATTTCTAATCTCAAAGATGGGCATTCCCAGAGAAAAGTGCTCCCAGGCAAGCCAACCCAACCCAAGCCCTGGAAGAGCCGGAGAAGAGGAGTGCATTTATGATTGCAGCGACTCTTTTGACAAGGAGGAGCCAGGAATAGATAAGGTTGAGGACAAATCTGATGATGATAGGAATTCCTCCAAATTAGAAGAAGAATACTTGTTAGAACTGGAAAAGAACATGTCAGATGAAGATAAACAGAAAAGACGAGGGGAGAGCCCCCGGCTGAAGGAAGTGGGAAATGAACAGTTTAAGAAAGGAGATGATGTTGAAGCCCAAAGCTCTTACAGGTGAGCCCTTCACAGGTGCCCAGCCTGCTTCTGGCAGATAGGTCAATTCTGTTTTTAAATGGAGCCGCTGCAAGGTTGAAACAGTGTCATCCATACTGAAGCCAACAGGCCTTGTTCTTCCTACATCAGTGCTTCAAGTCCTCTCCCTGTCCAGCAAGCAAGATTGTGCCATCTTCTCTCATTGTGAATGAGTGTCTCCAGTTCTGCTACAGCCTGCTTCATATAATTTAGCTTCTCAGATTACTTGTTCAACATGCAGATTGAGTAAGTATGGTTGAAGGATGCAACTGTAATGTACACCTTCTTATATATATACAGGTTCTGCATGAGCACAATTAAATGTTCTAGAATTCCCATTCTTCACGATGTTTTGCATGATTTGTTTGGAGCCACACACTTGAATACTTTTACACAATCAATAAAGCACAGGAAAACAAACAAAACAAAAAAAGAAATCTAAGATCTGATTAGAGTGGAGCCATTGAGAAAGCAGAATAAGGCTTATAACCACAAGAACAATGCAATAACAGTCTGTGTAATAATCCATTCTTGGAACACAGTATATGCAAACTTATTTGCCTTGGACACAAGTTTCGTTTAAACCCTCAGTGGCCTTTTATTATATTTGAGAAAAAGGACTATCTGCAGCAAAGTAGCAAGATACAAGATCAGCACAGAGAAATCATTTGTGTTTCTATAAGCCAGCAATAAACAGCTTACAATAGCATGAAAAAGAATAAAATACTTAAGAATTTAACCAAGGAGATGAGAGACTTTTACCCTGACAACTCTAATTGCAGACAGAAAAAATGAAAAGAACTCTAAATAAACGGAAAAACAGTTCATGCTCATGGATTCGGAAACAGTATCTTTAAGATGCCATAACAACCCAAAGTGACCTATCACTGCCATCTAGTCATTCTGACTCATAGAAACTCTATTGGATAAGGTGCAGCTGTCGCAGTGGGTTTTCAAGACTGTGACTCTTTTGGGGAGTAAAAGTCCTCCTCTTTCTCCCTCAGAGCTGGCAGATGTGTTTTGAACTGCTGGCCTTACAGGTAGTGGCCCAATGCATACCCAGGACTCCTTAAAGTGGTCTTTAGATGCTACAAAATTTCTTATTAAAACTCTTTATAAAAATGGAAAAGCAGACCCTCCAATTCTTAGGAAACTGAAAGAGGCCCTAATCAACCAAAACAATTTGATTAAGCAAAAAACAGAAGGGTGGGGTGCTGTGGGTAGATATTTAAAACAATAGAAAGGAATTGAGAATCCAGAAATAAACCCAGATCTCTGTGTTTTTTTTAATAAGGGTAGCAAGTTCATTCAATGGGAAAGAAGAGTCTCTTCAACAAATGATCCTAGGACAACCTCAAAAGAGTGATGTGAAGCCGTACATCATCATACTTGTACATCATACAAGTATTAAAAAATTAATTTTAAATGGACCAATGACCTAAATAAAGGACCTAAACCATAAAAAACTTAGAAGAAAACATAGGGATCAGCATCAAACCCTTCTTTTGTTTTTTGTGTGTGTTTGGTTGTTTTTTTTTGGGTGTAGCATCACTGCCTCTGGTGGTCGTGGGTGCTACCCAGTGCCACTCCTGAGAGCCACTGCTGGATTTGAACCGCCAAGGCTACGGGCTGCGAGCGCACTCAACCACTTATGCCACCGGGGCTCAGCCCCCACACCTTCTTTAGGCAGTGAATTGATCCCCAAATATTACACCAACATCATAAGCAACAAAAGGAAAAAATAGGTAACAAAATAGGTTGACAAAAGGGATTTTGTCAACATTAAAAACTTCTGCACATCAAGGGACATTAGAAAGACAGTGAAAAGATAATACACAGGAGAGATTATTTGGGGAACCATTTATCTGGTGAAGGTTTAATATAGAGAATCTATAAAGAACTCTTAAAACTCAACAATAGCAAAAAAAATTTTCCAAAACACGTTTGTGTGTTCTTTTTTAAAAATCATTTTATTGGGGTCTCGTACAACTCTTACCACAGTCCGTCCATCCAGCCAGCCATCCATTGTGTTGAACACATTTATTGCCATTGTCATCCTCAAAACATTTGCTTTCTACTTGAGCCCTTGGTATCATGTTTATTTGTTCTTTTGGCAATCCCTCGTACTTGTAATATTCTTTGCCAGCATCATAATTTAAATGCATCGATTCTTCTTCAGTCTTCATTATGGCATAGAAGGCAATTGAAAATACCTTAGTCTAAAAAAAAAAAAGAAAAAAAAGAAAATACCTTAGTCCTGTAAGTCACAAGAAGTCTTGTGCAACAGATGTACCCAATGTCATGAGACACTCAGTTTCTTTTCTTTTTTAAAATCATTTTATTGGGGCCTCTTATAGTTCTTAACACAATCCATTCAGACACTGTCACTCCATTTCTTGACTGCTGCTTCTGTGAGCATTGACTGTGAATCCAAACAAAACAAAATCCTTGACAGCTTCAATCTTTTCTCCACTTACCATGAGGTTACCTGTTGGTCCAGTGTGAGGATTTCAGTCTTCTTGACTTTGAGTTGCAGTCCACAGGGAAGGGCTGCAATCCTTGATCTTCACTAGCCAGGACTTCAAGCCCGCCTCACTCTCAGCAAGCAAGGTGTGTCATCTGTATATCAAAGCTGGTTAAGAAGCCTTCCTCCAATCTGGATGCCACACTCTTCTTCACATAAGCCAACTTCTCAGAGTTTTGCTCAGCATATAGATTGACTGCGTATGCTGAGAGGATATAGCCCTGACTCATGTCTTTCCTGATTTTAAACCATCCTGTATCCCCTTGCTCGGTTCACATGACTGCCACACACAGGTTCCACAGGTGCACAATGAAGTGTTCTGGAATTCCCATTCATCTCAGTGCTGTCGATAGTTTATGATCTACACAGTTGAATGCCTTTCTACAGTCAAGAAAGCTTAAGTAAATATCTCTCTGGAATTCTGTGCTTGCAACCGAGATCCATCTTGAACTGCATTGATATCATTTGTTTCATACCCTCTTCTGAATGTGCTCTGAACCTCTGTCAGCTCCCTGTCAATGCATTGCTGCAACCATTGTTGAATGATCTTCAGTAACATTTTACTTGTATGTGATATCAATGATACTGTTTTATGATTCACACATTCTGTTGGACCACCTTTCTTTGGAATCGATTTCTTTAGAATGGATTTCTTTCAGTTGGTTGGCCAAGTAACTGTCTTCCAAATTTCTTAGCATAGATGAAGGAGTGCATACAGGGCTTCATTAGCTTGCTGAAACATTTCCATGGGTATTCCGTCAATCCCTGAAATCTTGTTTTTGGTCAATATGTTCATTGCAACTTGGACTTCTTCCTGCAGTACCACTGGTTCTTGATCATATGCTCCTTCTTAACATGGTTGAATGTCTATTAGTTCATTTTGGTGCAGTGACTGTATATTCTTCCCATCTTCTTTTGATGCGTCCAGCATCATGTCATATTTTGCCCATAGAACCTTTCAAGATTGCAGCTCACCTTGATCCTATGGGAAGATTTCTGTTTCCTTTACATTGAATTATGCAAACATGAGTTATTTGTGGCTTTGTAACACTTGTCTTCAGCGCGGCTGCGAAGAGGCTGTCCTGACCAAAGAATTGTATCTTGGCCATTTCTGATCCTGAACTGTAAGCAGCCTATAAATGTCCCTTATAAAGTATTTTCCAGGGCTTCATTTTTTATACATTAAGACAACCATAGAAACCAGCCAATTCTAGGTATAGAAAATTTTATTTTGGAGACATTTTTTGCTTATTTCTTTTTCTGTGAATAAAGACAAGCCTTTGCCCCTGATGCCTGTCTTCTGTGGTAAGGAGGGGAGGAGGAAAAGCACACACATAGCTTTTTCTGAGCTCCCAGAGGGTCCAATCAACTCTGTAGGAGTGAGGTGTCATTTTGCCGAGACCTAAATAGGTTAAGCAGTCATCTATTTCATGTTTGGACCTGGCTGGGGCAACCACTAATTTATAGCTGCCTGCGTTGAATTCCCTGCTGCTAAGTACTTTTGATTACCAGTTAGCTTGGGGCTGTTAATAAGTGGGGTTTTCATTTTGGGAATCTAATCAGTAGCTGCATTGAGGCTGGGAACCTCACCACGGCGAGTGTTTCTCTGGAGAATCTGGAAGGAGATCAGGAGAGAGGCCAGGACTTCTTAGCAATTTCACAGGCCTCCTGGGTCAGAGCTTGCCCCAGTTTTCATTCAGAACCAGCTGTCCCTCCCACTCTGACAGCACTTCACATCACCATCTTTCTCTACCTTTCCTTCTTTCTCTGGCTGCACCTCCAGCCTGTCGCTAACCTCTACCCTCCAACACACACACACACACACACACACAACACACACACACGAGTCCTTCCAACTCTTTGGTGCCAGCTCCTAAAGGAGGTCCCTCAACCACCAACTCCTTTTACCAGTCGATATTAGTACTTCTGGACCCTTCTTGACTAACTTCAATAATTATAACCGTTGCTTTGCCTTTCATTGATACTGTATATTTAACCTCCTCACCCTTCCCTACCTCACCTATACTTTTACTAACAGGAAGACAGGTAAACAGCCTAATCAACTCCCTCCCTTTCCTAGTTAAGAAGTTAAGCCCTCAACAGACCAAACCAGATCTCTTACCCATGCCTGGGAATTCAGTAGCTAACATCACTTCATCTCAGTCTTAGCAACTTAGCCTTCTAAACAGAATTGTCTGAAATAACTGTTCATCATCAAACACCTTAGATATCTGTGTTGATGCCTTTCATGTCAGAAGTATAGAACTTCAGCCTTTCTGCTCCTTGTCATGATATTGGTTATTGGTCCAGTTGTTAAGATGCTGGTCTTCTGTACATTGAGTTGTAATCCAAACCGAAGGCTGCAATTCTTGCTCTTCATCAGCAAGTGCTTCAATTCCTCCTCACTTTCATCAAGCAAGGCAAGGTTGGGTTATCTGCATATCAAAGCGTGTTCATAAGCCTTCCTCCAATCCTGATGCTACATTCTTCATATAGTTCAGCAACTTCTCTGATGATTTGCTCAGTATACATATTGAAAAAGTATGCTGAAAGGATACAACCCTTACCTTTCCTGATTTTAGACCATGCAGTATGCACTTGTTCTGTTGGCATACCACCTCTTGGTCCATGTACAAGTTCTGCATGAGCTCAATGAAGTTTTCTGGAATTCCCATTATTCTCAAGGCTGTCAAAAGTTTGTTATCCTCCCCACAGCTGAATGCCTTTGCATCATCAATAAAAGGCAAGAAAACATCTTGCTGGAATTCTCTGCTCTCAGCCAAGAGCTATCTGACATCTCTTGTTCCATGACCTCTCCTGAATCTTGCCTGAACCCTTAGCAGTTCCCAGTCAATGTACTGTTCCTATCATTGTTGGATGACCTTCACGTAACAACAACAAACTCGATTTTACTAGTGTGCGAATTCTCAGAAGTCATTTTGACCCTGTGCTAAGGGCCCCCTCGTCTGGATGGTGTGTTGGTGTCTGGAAGCTCCGTTGAGATCAGGTGCTAAACAGGTTACAACATAGTTTCCAGGCTTCATGACAGGTAACGACCCTGCATGAGTTGCATTGCCCAGGAATCAAACCCAACAGAGTCTCTATCCTGGGAGGGGAGACTTCTACCAACCAGTGGCTAATTTTGCATCTGAATGACTCAAATTGCTTCCCAACGGTTCCACTGCTTTTTCAGTTGGCTCCCGTCCAGTCCAGTTCTGCTCCATGCATTTGCCAGCTGGAGTAAGTGATTTTTTTTAAAAGGGTAAATCAATGACATCACCACTAGCCCCTGCATCGTTACTCAGGGGGTTGGTTTACAGTGATGGAAAAATCACATTGGTTAAGAGTTGGGTTGCCTAACTGGTTAATGTCACGACTGTCAGTTAAGTTGAGCACCTGTAAAAAGTTGAATTGGTGAGAGTGGCAGGATATGTACAAGAATAACAACCAAGAGTAGCCATGGAGGCTGTTATGTCCAACCAAACACCGTACAGGATTTTGTTTTTTGGTTTGGAGGTTCGGGGTCAGTTTCAAGGGGAATCCAAGTTATGGGACCTAATTTTGTGGTTTAGTGCTTCTGGTTTCCCAGTCTTTTTACATAGCTTTTGGCATCTTAAAAGCTTGCTGTCAATCACCAACTTAGGACAACTGGGCTTTTTTTCCCTGGAGGAACAGAAAAAAGAAGACAAGTTAGGAACAGGAAGAGGCTATTGAATGCGTGGCTAATGACCTCAATGAGCAGCTACCGCTTTTGCCATGAGACCAGAAGCACTGGCTAGTTCTGTTCATAGCCATGCTTACCATTTGTGGTAGTTACAACAGTGTCAACTAGACACTTCTGGCTCGGGTGGAATCAGTCTGGTCCATCAGTTCATAGCCTGAAGTTGTCCCCTTAGGACATGGCCTTCTCATAAAGAGAACCTTCTCTCCCTCCTCACCCTTCTGCTGGCTGGTCACCCTGAAAAGTGCTGCCCTGCCACATTGCCACTGACATTGGATCCACAAGACTGCACCCACCGGCCGTGATCTCCCGCCACTCCGAACCATTGCATCTGGCAGAGTGAGTCTGAAAAGGAACTTATGGACTAGTATCGGACTTATGGACTTGAGTTGGAATGGACTGGGATGCTGTCTTGATATGGTATCACTTCTTGATATAAAGTTCTTTCTCATATTTATACAAATGTCCATGGATTTGTTTCTCTAGTCAACTCGGCCTAACACACCATTATGGAATGTTTTGATCCAAGAGTCTATTGAAGAGTCCCGCTCAAGAGGGAGAAAAATGCAGACTAGAACATCAAAGTCCATGGAATCCAGAATTTATGGAGCTATGGAGCTAGCTAAACCCCCTAAATTATTTCTCTGAAATAACAGTTAAACTTTCAACCCAAACTAATCCTCTGAAGTTTTCTTCAAACCACAGTTTCCCAAGTGAATGTCTGTCTTAAGCACTTTGCTCTTTTAAGAGCTGTCTCAAAGTGACAGCCGAAATTTCAGAGATTTGACAGGAACCTTATGGGACAGTGAGTGTTTCTTAATGAGGAAGACACAATTCAGAAGAGGGGGATGAGAATGGCAGTACGACTCATGGAATGTCATCATGAATTGTACGTGTGGAAATGGTTGAATGTTCTGCTGTGTACCGATTGTCCCAGCATCAACAGAAAGTAAAATGAGTGTGTGTGTGCGTGTGTGTGTGCTTAAACACTTTTATAGCTTTCTGTTGCTCTCATGGTAAAGATTAAAATCTTAACATCACTTATAAATAAATCACCGTGTGATCTTGTTCCAGCCTAGCAGCTCCATCGTCAGCAACTCTGTTCTTGCATAAGGAACCCTAAGGTTCCTTCTTACCTTATCTCAGGCTCCATCATGTCCTATCAGCTTGCCCTTCCTCCAGATCACACTTAGTATTTTGTATTCAGGGAGGCCTTCCCTACCTCCAGGTTAACTTGAGTCCTATTTTCTGATCACCTTTCACTTTCCCCCCCCTTTTTTTTAAGGTTAAATTTTAAAATGTTTTATTGCAAATTAGGTAAAGGTCTACAGAGCAACAGTTTTGTATTCAAAAGTTTGTATTTATTTCAACTCATCCACTGCAAGTCCCTCATTTTCATCTCTCCGGGTTCTATTTACTCTTTGAATCTGAGCTTCGTGTCTCTTCTTCCAGGAGACTTTTCTTTGATTGTTAAATGATAGTTAGACTGAATTTTACAAGGGCAGAGGCTCTGTTTTGTTCTCATCTATACCCTCACTCAAAAAAAAAACAAAAACAAAACTCACTGCCATCAAGTCGATTCCAAAGCTTAGCGACCCTACAGGACCACATAGAACTGGGTACCCCCAGTGGGTAACACAGTGTCCAGCACTCGGCGACAACACGGCATGGAAACGCAGGAGAAATTCGTCAAACAGACTAGTCTATCTTTACCCTACTTAACAGATCTTAAGGTCAGTAGTTAGGGATGACTTATTATAAATTTCTCTATTCTCTCCGGCAATTGCTTGCCTTATTATTATTATATTTTATGTACCCTACTATTAATTCACTCAACAGATACTTTTTGAGCACAATCCATATACAATCCAGTGAGCTCACTATTGGGGATGTAGGAGTAAATATCTTTAATATTTTCACTACATTTTATTACATATTATATTTTCATTACATATTATATGAGGGAACTTCAAGGTTTGGTGAGGGAAAAGATTTGTGAAAAAATGGAATTGAATGGGGCTGAGCCCCGGTGGCGCAGTGGTTGTGCGCGGGACTGCGGCCCACTGGGACTGGTGGTTCAATTCCCGCTCACAGGAGCAAAGGCTGGGCCTCCTCCCACCACCAGAGGGCAGTGATGCCTAAAAAAAAAAAAAAGTGGTTTTCTACTCTGATAAACAGTTAAAAGTCTCTAAAAAGACGACTTGCTATCAAGGGCTCAAGAAGAACGAAAATGTTTTTAAAATGATGGCAACATATGTGTTTGATACACTTGATGTAAGAGCCCCCGATAAAATGAAATCAAAAAAGGAAAGAGAGTCTCAAATTCAATGAACGGTTTCTTGGGGGTGTGGCAGGAGAAGTTAGGGGGAAATGGGGAGTTAATAATCAAGATGTACAAAAAAGAAGAAAAATGTTCCAAATTGTGGTAATGATTATACAACTCTTCTTGATATGATTGAATTGTATGATTTGTGGGTTAGGTCCCAATAACACTGTCTAAAATGTATATGAAATATATAAATATATAAGTATCATAAATAAAGCTGGGAAGAAGAAGACGAGTAACAATTTCAGACACTCACAGGGGCTTTTCTACCTTGTCCGATGGGATTGCTATGAGCAGGCATCAAATTGATGCTAGGGAGATTGGTTTTGGTTTGGTATGTGCCCCAAATATTGATATCATATATATAAAATGCAAAAAGCAAACAATCAAGTGAGCCCGTTAAAGCTACCGCCCAGCTCTGGGGTAAGTTTTTTTGTTTGTGAGGAGGTAGATCAGAAGGGAGATAGCGAGAGATGATGGAAGGTGGGTAGAGAGACAACACGGAGTAGAGGGAGAAGGGGAAGGTTTGGCTGGGCTTAAGAAATGATGAGGGGGAAGCTGGCCCTACTGGGTTAGCATTCACAGGTTTCTTTCCAGGAGAAAGATGACCCAGATGGCCAAGGTGAGAGCCTTGGGAAGCCTGCGTGGCAGGTGTGCTCTGACCTTCAGGGTCGCTGTGAGCGGGAATCCACTCAACGCCAACAGGTTTTGTTCTTGTTATCTGTATCCCCATGGCACCCAGCATAGGCTGGCACATGACGCCCACCCATGAATCATACTATCATTCTGGACGCTGTATACATGGCCTCAAACTTGGGGCTGGTGTTCACCATCTTGGCCCCAAGGAGGAAACTGATAACTGAAGGAGCTTCTGCCAGAGCGGAGGACTTCTCTCCTAGGCAGGGTCGCGGCCAGGACCAAGCCGGGGGTGGCGTTGGGGGTGGGGGCTGGGGGTGCTTCATGAAGCTCCAGCTCCAGCTCCACTCAGCCTCACCTCCGGTCTCCCGTCAGCTCAGGCCCAGGCCCCGCCCCCGGCCCAGCGAGCTCCGCCCACGGGGCCGCGCGCGCGCGTTGCCGCCACCCTCCCTGCGCGCGCGCGCGCGCGCCTAGCTCCGCCCCCTGCTGCTGACGTGAGGGGCGGAGCGGCTCGGGCGGGCTCCGACGAGCCTTGTGCTTCCGCGGGCTCCGGGGTCGCTGGGGCCTCGTGGCACGGCCGCTCCGCCGGGCTTCGCCGCCTCCCCTCACTTCCCTTGTGCCCTCTCGCGGCGCTCGGTGGCGTGCGGCCCGGCTAGAGACCCAGAGAAAGGGTGAGTGTTGGCGGCAGCGGGATGGGACCGGCCGGGCGCGCGCCCCGCTCTCCGGGGCATTGTCTGGGCGGGGGCGGCGCGGGCACGTGCGCCCCTCCCCCACGCCGGCTGGGCCACTGGGAGGCCGGACCCGGCGGGCCCCCGGAGCCAGAGGAGGGAGGGGAACGGGGGCTGCAGAGGGGAGCGGCTTCCGAGCGGGAGGCTGGGTGCAGGGTGAGTATGCATGTCGGGGTGTCTTAGAAGCGGGAACCCGGAATCTGGAGGTGTGTGGAGGGAGGGGTCCTTTGCAAGGGGGGTTGGAGCTCCCCGAGGGGGTCCCGGGTAACTGGAGCTACGGGGACCCAGGTTCAAGATAGTAACATCTTGGACTGCCAGCTGATGGGATTGGAGGCAAGATTCAGCCCCAGCAAGTTGTAGGTTTACCTGCCTGAACCTGGAACCTCCCTCCAACCTGTCGCCATCCCTTCTGTCTCTATCCCCGATGAAGGATTTTGGAAGGCTGGAGCCAATTCCAGGGCTACTGCCAGAGACGCGAGAGGCAGTGAGGGGCCGGAGCCAAGCTTGCAAAGCGAATACTTTGCAGAAGCCTGGGCTGGTTTGGTGGGTTTTGGTCAAATTGCAGAAGACAGGTTTATAATAGCCCCCTTTTTTTCCCCTTTCCCTTTCTCACATTTCTATTTTGAATGTAATAACCAGAAAAGTAGAGAGGGGGAAATAACACCAAAAAACCCCATGACCCTGACACCTCCATTCTTGAGTTTTGAGGTGTGTCTGATAGGATCTTCATTCATACACATTTCTTATGTTACAATCAGTTTACACAGAATTTTCCATCCCCATTTTCTTGTAACATGGAAGAAGGCACTGTCATATGACACATTACTTGACAGTATAGCTTCTTTTTTAGTAAACAAATAGGAAGTCTTAGAAACAAACATTTTTTAAAATACAAGACAAAATACTTGTATTCAGGTCCACAGGTACTGTGTTTCTTTGGGTGTGTATACTTTCTTCAAAGATAGGAGCAGATGATGCCCTGATTAAGCATTTTTTGGGGGAAACCTCTGAAGATTTGCCTGCATAGAGAAGTAGCCGTCTGACTGCCCTGTGGAGGAAGAGCAGGACCAGTTAGGACGCGGTTTGCTGTAGCTCCGGTCAGGTTGGTGGCAATGGAGGTGAAGAAGCACGTAGGTAAAACGAACAAGGCTTGGTCGTGGTTTGCTGTGGAACATGAGGGGAAGGGAGGAATCGGGATCCTTTTGCTTTTTTAGTTTGTTTTGAACAGCCAAATCGATGGTGAGTCCATGGACTGAGATGGAGAAGGGTGAGGAGGAAGACATTTAAAGTGGACCGAGTAAAGAGCTATAATTTGGACACATTTGAAGTGTGTGATAGTTATCAGACCACTGCTTTGAGGCATTTAGATGTCCAGGTCTGATATTCAAGGAAGACAGAAGATAGGGTTGGAAATAAAATTAAACTTCAAGAGCCATCATTGTATAGGTGACTTTGTTAGTCCGGGTGGACTAGAGAAACAAATTCATAAACACACACATGGATATAAGGGTAAGGTTTCTGTACAGGAGGAATGGAACATTGAGAAAGCATCCCAACCCTGTCTCGTTCAGAGTCATAAGGCCGACATTAGCCCATATGCCCGATACCAGTTTATAAAGTCTCCATCCAACTCGCGAAGTCACAGGCCAGTGGGTGCAGAGTCCCGGCTCTGGCAGGAGTCCCCTCATGGCTCCTCATTTCCAGGGCTCTGGGTCCACCAGCTGAATCCATTGGCGATAGAAACATCTCAGCGCTGGCAGGAGTCTCTCTGTGGCTTTTCCGGCTTCAGAGGTCTGGTTCCATCAGGGTAAGGCCGTGTGGTTTCTCTTCTGGTTCCTCGGATGCTGCCATCTTGTCAGTCAAGCAACTCCCAACAACTGGGAAGATGGTCCCTCCTCTCCATGAGGGAAATACCGTGAGACTTCCCAGAATTCTCAGGAGAAAGCTCTGCCCACCCAGAGCCCTCATTGACTCTGCAGATCGATAGGCTAGGCTCCGCCCCTACCTCCCAATCATGAAATTGACAACAAGTCCATGACCGCCACATTGACATCCCAAGGTGTGAGACCATGGGCTCACTTGGGGAAGGCACGGTGAGAGGTGGCGAAGGCTCAGAGACTCCATCTTTTAGAGGTCTGGTAGAGGAGGGGAGTCTGGGCGCAGTGGTAGATTTGTTACCTTCCACGCAGGAGGTGCTGGGTTCTATTCCTAGCTAGCGTACCTCGTGCACAGCCAGCATACCTGTCTGTCAGTAGATGCAGATGTGCTGTTAGGGTGTTAGGGACTTTTCAGAGCTTCTGGACAAAGTGAACTAGGAAGAAAGAACCTGGTGATCTACTTCTGAGCACCAACCAGGGAACAGTCGTCATGGTGCAGGACCAGGCAGGGTTCGGTTTTATTGGCAAGACACCTCCATGGTAGCTAACTACAGAGGAAAAAGATGGGACTAGCCAGTGAAGTAGGAAAAAAGGAATTGATGAGTCTGGGAAGGCTTCGGGAAGTTTGTGGGAAAATGGAATTGAAAGATGATGGGATTTTTCTGCAAACTTCTTTGGAAACCCCCTAGTATTCCTGAAGCCAAGAGATGAATTTTTGGAAGGGGACTCAATCCTCCTCCTGGTGTTTCTGAGCTGTGTAGTTAGATGGTCGGTTGTATTTGGCAGGCCGAAGGCGATTGCTTGTGGTCTTTGATCTGACTAACCAGTGTTCTAGAACTGGAAGGTGGGAATCAGATGAGAATGACCTAAGTAGACGTAAGTAAAGACAGTAAATGCAAATGAGAAAGCAATGTGCTCTTCAAGACACTTGATTTCCATCTGTCTCAAGTGGAATTTGATAGATTGGAAGAGGGCTTCTTGTTTCAATGGTTTATTTCTTGGCCACTCGTATGCTAGAGGAGCCCTGGTGGCTCGTGGTTATGAGTTGGGCTGTGATCCGCATGGTCCACTGTTAGAAACCGCCCGTCATGCCACGGGAGGAAGATGGGGCTACCTGCTTTCATACACAGAGTCTCAGAACCTCACGGGGCTGTTCTACCCTGTCTATAGGGCAGCTAGGAATCACCCGCGACTCAATAGCCATTTATGCTGAAAGATTTACTTCTAAGTTAAAAATCGTGGTTCCTGTCTTCTGCCCATCTTTTTTACTGTCTGTCACAAATTCTCTAGTTGATCGTTGAGTGTGCCGTAGCTATTACACATAACCTGGCATCAGACTTGCAGGATTCCCCTCCCTCTTGGTTTTCCCTGGGGGTCCTGGTGGTGTGGTGGCTCCTTGACCCTCATGATCAGCAGTTCGAAACCACCAGCCGCTCCACAGGAGAATAATTGGGCCGTCTGCTCCCGTAGACTCCACGGGGGTCTCTGAGGCAGCATTGACTCCGTGGCAGTGAGTTCGGTTTGGTTTTAGTGTTCCATACCTTTTTAAATTCCTGCATATTACTGCAGCCGTACCCGTAAGAGTGCCCTGTGTGCATGCAGTTTGACGTGGCCTATGCCCAGTTTGTTCATGATGAAGTACAGAGGAAGAGGAGAACGGAGGTTTGAGTTATAGATCTGTGGTTACAGTTCACATGGGATGGCATCATCCTGCCTAACAGTAGTGTTGCCCTCAGCGATAATGAGGGGGGAGCCTTTTTCTGCCAGGGGCCATTTGGATTTTTATAACAGCTTGCAAGGGCCATACAAAATCACCAGCTTAAAAAATTAGCTAGTTGTGTTTGGTCAGACACTTCACTGAGTCAACTCCAAACGTGATGGCTGGAAGCACCGTGGTGTAGGGCTGCTGATCACAAGGTCATCAGTTCAAAACTACCCGTCACTCCACAGGAGAAAGGTGAGGCTTTGTACTCCTTTGTAAAGCGTTGCCATCTCTGAAACCGAAGGGGCTCTGCTACTTTTGAGTCCAAGGTTGCCATGAGCCCAATTTCACTGGATGGCAGTGAGTAGTCTGAGGCCGGGAATTGCTTCTTGTTGATGAGGCGTGTGATGTTAGCTGGTATGGATGATTTAACAGGCAGGTGTTCCTTACTCGTGGGCTAGAGTCTTGGTAATATTTGCTCTCTTCTCGTTCAGCATAGGTTTTATTCCAGTCTTCAGCCATTCCATCCCCCTGCCTTAAATCCTAGCCCCTCTCCATCTGTTTTCTACACGGCCACAGAATGGTGGGTGGGGTTCAGTGCATTTGAGAAACCAAAGCTTAGAAAGCAGACTGTTTCTCTGTTATCTGTTCTGTGCAAGTTCCAGAAACATGTTTTCAAAGGCTGAAGTGTGCCTCATGGTTGAGTTGGAATTTAATTTGATTCTTGAAGGATGAATAGCATTTCAGTAAACAGAAAGAGAGGTGAAATATGAACCCATTAGAAGGTAATTGTGAGGTGTTCAGGCCTGTGAACTTTGATGACTGCAGACAGAAAGGCAGAAGAACTTGTTCCCCTGGCCAAGGATCATTTGTTCTGCATCTCTGGAGAGAGCCATGGATGTGGGTGGGTGGGTGGTAGATGGTGGTAATAAAGGGTGAGAGTGAGAAATGAATGTAAACGAGGAAAGGAGGTTCTAGCTTTATAATATTCTTACAGAGTTGTGGATATACCATACTTATGTATTTTTAAAATCACTTTATATATTTGAGAGTACAAAGTCATATCTCTTCCCTCCCGCGACCCCCCCCTCACACACACCCCCCCCCCGCCCCGCAAATACCCAGAAAACTCCTCTGGGCAGAGCTTTAGAAGTATACATTTTTCCCACTAGGGAGCAAGAACGGAATTGCAGATTTGACAAATGTATTTATTAAGTGTAATGGAGAGTACTTTGAAGCTGATATGGTTGCTTTGTTAAAAAAAAATGTAAATACATGGCTTTAAAAAACAAACGTGTCTTTTTGGGTACCTGTGTATGTGTATGCTTCAAATTCACCTCAGTGAGGTTTATTTGTGTTGTGCCAGGTGTTACTGTCGAATTTCAGAACATCTCTATCATCCTCAAAAGGAATGGGGTTATGCGTCACCCTGCTAACCACCCAGTCTGCTGTTAGAAATCCCCTGCTGCTCCGAGGGAGAGAAGTGGGGCTCTGCTCCCCAGAGAGGTCCCGGACAGCCTGGACACCCGCAGGCATGCCACCCTCCTAGGGGCTGCTGTGAACCGGCATAGACCAGAGGGCACGGTGAGCCTATTAGCGACCAGTTCCAGGCCCCGCCACCCTCGTCTTCTCATAGCTACGTATACCTGCCCTGTCTCTGGGTATTCTAGACGCTAGAGAGCAAAGTGAAGTTACACAATGCTTGGTCTTTGGGGTCTGGCTTTTCCCTCTGGCATGATGTGTTCCATCTCATCTAGATGGTAGCAAGAAGAAGTACTGCTTTCTTTTTATGACAACACCAGTGGACATTTGGCTGGTTTTGTTTTGCTGTTATGAATAATGCCATCATGAACATTTGTGTGCGTATTTTTATGCAACTGTGTTCTTTCTATTTTCTTGCAAGTGTATATACCCCTTAGAGGACTATACCAAGGTTGTATGGTAATTCCTTGGGTAGCTTTTTAAGGAATGGCCAACCTGTTCTCCACTGCAGTTCTGCACCCTTTTGTATTCCCACCAGCAGGGTATGAAGGTTTTTGTTAAGTATTATCTCCACATTTTTGGGGTAGACCATATTTAGTAGTGTGTGTACTAGTATTTTTTAAAACATGCGGAAGTTTGGCGTACAGTAAACTGCACATGCTTCATTGTGATTGGCCAATGCTGAGCTGGTGACCCGAGTACCACAGAGTGAAATGTGGCCTGGTTCTGTGCCACGTCACAGTAGTTGGCATGGAGGAGTCCGATATTGTCACCAGGCTGCATGTCGAATGTCTTCCAGTGAAGGGGACTCACCTCGCAGTACCACATTGGGCAGTGTTCTCCTGTGAGCCATATGGTTTTCATTGACTAATTTGGGGAAGCAGATTGCCAGGCCTTTCTTCCTGGTTTTAGTCCGAAGGCTCTGCTGAAACCTGTACACCATTTAGGATCCTCTGGCGCTTGAAATATCGGTGGCATACCTTCCAGCATCACAGTAATATGCAAGTAGGATAGACTGACAGGTGAGTGGTGGCACATATGTATAGAGAGTTTTGAATGGTCTGTGAATCCTTCAGAAGTAAATAGACTCTTCATCCCTAGAAGTTCTCATGTGCCCCTATGTATTCCTTCTCCTCTTTCCCCCATTACTGGGGCAGCCACTGATCAACTTTCTCTCTTTTGACTAATTTGTGCTTTATGTAAATAGAACCAGGTAGCAGTATATAGTTTTGTAGTCAACTTTCACTCAACACTTTTGAGATTGATTTGTGTTACTCCTGTGTCAGAAGTTTATTCCTTTTTATTGGTGATATAGTATTTGATTTGACCTGTTCATTTTATTTATGGACATTAGGCTTTTTTCCATTTTCAATATTTCACGCAAAGCGATGCGGGGAACATTAGTGTTCACGTCTTTGTACAGACACAACCCCCCCCCTCCAAAAAAGGAAGTTTTTTAAGTTATATATTTAATTTTTTTTACAAGGTCACTATATGACCTTGTAAGTACTCTCCGTTACACTTAATATATTTGTCAAATCTGCGATTCCATTCTTGGAATTATTATTCAAGCTAGTTTGTTTGGATGGCTGATAGCACCACTCTAATTTTTTGTTTGTTTATTTTATTTGTTTTGCATCACCGCCCTGATGGGAGTAGGAAGCCCAGTCTTGCTCCTAGAGAGCTGCTGCTGGATTTGAACCCTGTGGACCGCAGTCCTGTACACAGCAACTATGCCACCGGGGCTCAGCCACTCTCGTTTTTTTCTTCACCTCTTCTGCATCGACAAATCTCTGCCCTTTCAATGTCACTCTGCATTTGCAGAAACAAGAAAAAGTCACATGGAGTGAGATGAGTGGGGCAAGAGAGGTACAATGTGTTTATGATGGATACTAATGCCAACAAATCTTGATACACAAAATTTTTGTCATAAGAAAGCTTTTTTTGTATTTTTATATATACGAGCTATCAAGCACAATTGAATATTGAGAAAACATTCCAGCCCAGCCCGATACCAATCTATAAGTTTCTCTTTAGACTCATACAACACGCGCAGGATGCTGAATACAGGAAGATCACGGGCCAGTGGGTGGAAAGTCTTGTGGATCCAGTGGCAGTGGAAGCATCTCAGCGCTGGCAGGGGTCTCCAACCCCAGGGTTCTAGCGTAGCTCACCAGGAATGTCTGGTTGGGATTGTGCCTGTGTCCCACCTCCAGTGAACTGCTTATCTCCTTAGTGCCTCTAAATGAAGTCAAGCTGTCACCTGATTGACAGGCTAAACTCCACCCCTTCACGCTTTTCTTTTTCTTTTTTTCTTCCTTTCTTTTTCCCTTCACTCTTAAATCACAAATTGACCACAGATTATGTAACTACCACAATGATCATTTATTTATTTATTCGAGGGTAGAGTAATCCTTTATATCTGGACACTTTCATAAAACTTCCAACAAACACCTTCCCAGTGGAGAAGAGCGAACATGAGAGTGAGGCTCAAGCCAGCGGCAGCTGCTTGGCTCAGGGCCTGGGCTCCTCCTGGCCCAACTGCTCAGGTGGAGGCACGTACTTCCCTTCCTTCCTCAGCTCATCCCGCGGCTTTAGGCTGGCAGACCGGCGTTCTGGTGTTTTCTGATGAAGCCGGCATGCTGCGAAGTCATACTCGACCGTGCATTCTTTCTTTGCCCGATTTCACTGAGTCCATGGGCACATTCAGCCCATTCCTTTTCAAAGAAATGGCACCGAGCTGGGTTCCTGTGAGGCTGTACACCAGTTTGGATTGTCACCCAGCGGTCTAGGTTAACTGGGCGCCACCCTTTTCTGCACATCCAAGAAAGGCATGACTCACTGCCAAGATGCCCTTGTCTTCCCGCCCACTTATCTTTTAATTCTATTATTCCACAAACCTTTCGAAGCACCATTGTATACTGTTTCTCACTGTTGATAATTTCTATTAGTCTGTTATTTTTGTTTTAATTTTCTCTTTGACCCATGAGTTCTTTAAAAGACTTTTCTTTTTCGTCTTATTGGTGAGTTTCTTATTAATTTTTAAGTTCATTTGATTGGGATAAGAGACATTGGCCTCTAGTAATTACATACTACTAGACTTCAGACTTCATGTTTTGATTTTAATTGTTTTATAGCTATTTCAAGTGGATTATTCTCTGTTGGGTTCAAAATTGTATCTTAAATTGACATGTCAATTGCAGTATTGTGTCTCTATGTTATTTGTGCCTTAATATTTTAAATTTTGGACAGGAGAGTATTGAGATTCTACTATAATTACAATGTTCTTAAATTCTTGTATTCTAGGTAACAAGTAGGGGTGTGTGTGTGTGTGTGTGTAATCCTGGTAGTACAGTGGATTTTAATTTCTAACAGAAATGTTGGTGGTTTGAACCTAGTAGCCACTCCACTGGATTAAAATGAGGCAGTGGCTTCTGTAAAGGTTTACAGTTTCAGATAACTCTTTGGAGCAGTTCTACCCCGTCCTATAAGGGCTCCCTGAGTTGGAATTGACTTGACAGCCGTGAGTTTGATTTTGGTTTTCTGATGTTTAGTATGTAGTTTACGACATCTTTGAGATTGTACCTTTTCGTAGTAACACATTAATAATTTTTTTTCTTGAATTAATTTTTTTCTTGAATTATCTTCGCAGTGTACCATGCCTCCTTTTTGTTTGCATGTTTTGTTTTGTTTTGTTTTGTTTGGGCATCACTGCCTCTCGTGGTTGTGGACGCTACCCAGTGCTGCTCCTGAGAGCTGCCGCTGGATTTGAACCTCCAAGCCCATGGGCCGCAGTCCCACACTCAACCACTTACACCAGCAGGGCTCAGCCCTGTTTGCATGTTTTTGTTAGCATTATATATCTGTTTAAATTTTTTAACTGTCATGGCTCAGGAGTGATAACAGGAGGATCAGCATACAGATTTGTAAGTGTTGTACAAAGGCTAATGAAAACTTGTGTTCCCAAGTTATATGACCTGAGGGTATTTATATATGTTAGCATGTATTTTCATTATCCCTTATTTACATCTCCAGCCTCTTTAGTGGAGAGGGAAGTTGGGGGGGGTTGTTATGACTGGGTGATCACAGCTGCTCTTTAATAAAGTAGACGTTGAAGCTGAGATCGTTAACCTCGCTTGAGGAGGGATTTAGGAAGCCCAAAGCCCTAAGGAAAGATCGAGGAGTGTTTGAGGAGAGTCTGGACCATAGAGATCAAGGACAGTGCTCGTGAAGTCTCAAGTTGGCCATGTGTGAAGGGGGGTGCATTTATTGTGTTATGTGAACCCATTGGGAGGTTTTAGGCAGGGGATGTGATCTGATAAATATATACAGATTTTAAGTGTACAGTTGGAAGCATTTTGAAGATGACATCCATATATGCAACCCATGCCAAGATGATAAGTCTGACTAGAGTGGTTAAAACCTGGACATTTGCTCTCCCTTTTGATAAACTCTGAGCTTCATCTGGTTTGTAATATTTTCTGGACTTTTGTTTTTTCCAAATTGGGGTCTATCTGTGATGTATTCTTGTTATTGTTGATAGTGTTCTTGACTCACTGTTAAGTATTTTTCTGTTTTTTGGTATTTGAAACTCAAGTTGGGTGAAACAAAAAAAGAGATAATAACTACAATAAGGATTCTTGGGAGGTACAGCAGGGTGGTGGTGGTGATGGGGAGTTAATAAAAGAAATATAAGAAGGAAGAAAATGTTTTGAAAATGATAATGGTAGTAATTGTACCATATTGCTTGATATGACTGAACTATTGAATGGTATGATGTGTGGATTATGTCCTATGTCCTAAAATGGTTTAGCAGCAACCACCAAAAAAAACAAACAACCCAATTATCAAAACAAACCGCTATGTTTCATGGGGAAGCCAATACCAGTGATAATTGAACTTTATCTGTTGTTTTTCAGACACTTGGAAATAAGCCAACCTTCTCATAATTTCATCAGCTAATACAGCGGGGTTCTCAACTTGAGGGTTGTGATCCTGTTGGTGGTCAATGACGCTTTCACAGGGGTCACCTAAGACTCCTCTGTCGCCAGTCCAGTCTGCCCACAGGCAGATCTGCTGATCTGGTGAGAAAGAAGCTATCCTACCCTTTGCACGGACATTGGCTTTTTATACATACTGTTGCAAAATGTAACAATGTAGTTTACTGGTGTTATTTTAAGACTTACCCAGGCTACCCCATGCTTCAAGACAAAATTGCATTTATTTGTAATTATAAATATTGCACAATTTATAATTGCAAATTGTTTTTTGTGATTAATCACTGTGATTTAATTATGTTCGTTTTGTAACAGTGAAAATACATCCTACATTATCAAATATTTGCGTGATGATTCATAACTAGAAAAATTACAGTTACGAAGTAGCAGCAAAAATAATTTTCTGGTTGGAGGATCACCACAACATGAGGAACTGTATTACAATGTCGCAGCATTAGGAAGGTTGAGAACCATTGATCTAATAGAATCAAATTAAACCAACCACCTTATGTAGAAAATAAAATAAAATATAGCATCTCAGAAAGATGTCCTTTACCAGTCCTTCACTCTTCTCCCCTGATTCTCAAATACGTTCTTGTCTTTTTCACCGTCGATCAATGTGGTTGTTGGGGGACTTCGTGTATATAGAATCATTCAGCGTGTACTTTTGTGCCCGGCCTCTCTTTTTTTGCTTATCACACAGCGACTTTGAAGCGCACTCCTGTTGTTGCTTTGTGGCGCTGTCAATTACCTAGCTTTCGACGTTTCCCCAAACAACTAGGTGAGGTGCTTGTGGTTTATAGGCTTAGATAGCTTGTTATAGTGTAATTCAGGTGTTTGGAACTCGAGTGGTGGTGGTGGGTGGGACCCTAATAAGGGTTTGGTCAGTTTTCTTGTTCGGCTTAAAGTGGGCCTTCCGAGAAGCAGCAGGAAAGGAGAGCTGTGAGTGGAGCACACATCCTTTCCTCCCTGTTGCAGAGAGACAGTGCCGCATCCCCAAAGGGATGGCAGGAAGTGACGGATGGGGAGGGTGGCAGCAGCAGAACCAGGAGGTGAGGCATGGTGGGCTTCCTGCCCCCATAGTCGGAAAGCGCGTGCCTGCAGGCAGGAGGCTTGCTCATGTCATGGAATGGGCCCTTCTGGGTACCGGTGATGGAAATAGGTTTGCTAACCCACCAAGCTGGCGTGGGCTGCCTCTGGGGCTGCTGAAAAAGACTCTGCCTTTTGGAGTCCCTTATTTCACACTTTTCCTCTTCCCGTCTCATTAATTACAATGCACCATTTGCAAGACTTGGGATTCTAGGAGTGGGTTTTAGGAGTTCTGGGCTTGTTCCAGGGACTCCTGTGGCGTAGTAGTTACACACTGGGCTGCCAACCGTGAAGTCAGCCGTTTGAAACTGGCCTTCCACAGGAGACAGATGGGGATTCTGTGAGGAGTCACAGTCTTGGAAACCCCAGGGGCGTACTGCCCTGCCCTGCCCTGCAGGGTCCCTGAGTTGGCCTCAACTCGGTGGCAGTGAGTTTGGGCGTAGACGTTGTTCTTGGCGGTGCAGCAGTTTGCGTTTATCTGCGCTCCTGGAAGGTGGCGGTTTGACCCCACCTTGCAGTGCCAATGAAGGAAGAAAGCCTCTGGGTGTTTCCACGGTCATTGGACCTCTGGGGAGCCAGAATGAACTTGTTAGCAAGATTTGGATGCTTGTCTTGTGTTGGTCTTCTCCACTTTTGAAAAAAAGAATTTCCAAGGACTGAGCCCCGGTGGCGTAAGTGGTTGAGTGCGAGACTACAGCCCGCAGGCTTGGCTGTTCAAATCCAGTGGCGGCTCTCAGGAGCAGCGCTGTTTGCTCCCACGACCACTAGAGGCAGTGATGACCGCCCCCCCAAACAAAAAAAAAGAAAAAATGATTTCCAGTGACCATGTGCAATGTGAAATATTATTAATTGTACAATATTTCTTTTTCAGATTATTTTTCTCTTCAGTTTAGGTTCAAAAAAAAGCATCAAAATTTTTGCTTTGGTTTTTTTTTTTAATTATTTTATTGGGGGCTCTTATAACATTCCATACATCAATTGCATCAAGCATATTTGTGCAAATGTTGTCATCATCATTTTCCAAAACATTTTCTACTTGAGTCCGTTGTATAAGCTTCTCTCTTTTCCCCTCCCTCCCAACTTTCCCACCCTCGTGAATCATTGATCAATTATATATTGTTATTATTATTTTGCATCTTACACTGTCCATTGTCTCCCTTCACCCACATTTCTGTTACTCATTCCCTGGTGGGGGGTGGGGGGATGCTTTATATCTCACCTTGTGATGGGTCCCTCATTCTCTCCATTCCCCCTCCCCTTGGTTTTGTTTTTATTCTTGGACTTCTGTCAGGAACTCAGTCTTGTTATCTCAATGGGTGTAATGCTGCAGGGTAGTTTTTAGAATTTTTTTTAACAAGTTAACATTATAGTCAGTATTTTCAGCCTGGTTGAACATGTGAAGAGAAGTAGCAGGACATTTTGTTTCAGAGTTGGGCCTTACAATATCTAACAACTGTTCATATTTTCCTTCCATAAATCTGTGAGAGTCAGGTGAGAAGAATCCAGAACTTAATGGTATTTTCATGGGTCAGTAGTTACACATTCCATTCATTTATTACATCATGGTGAGAGCATGCCTAACTAGGAGTTTAGTACTATACTTTCAAGACAGAGCCAGGGTGAATTACATAAAACTGCTCAGTCCAGAGCTTTATCCTAGCATGTCTATCAGAAGCCTAAACCAACGCCTCCAAACAACAGGCAAAGCTTTAGCCAAGGACTGCGTGAAAAATGAATTCTCTTGATAGAACAAATGAACACATTGATGGCTTCTTCAGTTCACAGTCTTTTGAGGTCCGGGGGGAAGGTGGTTCCTTCTCGTTCCTGAGGAATTGCTTTACCTTTAACCCAGACAAAAAACCCACTGCCACTGAGTCAATTCTGACTTTCAGTGACCCAATAGGACAGAGTAGAACTTCTCCTTTTAGGCTTTCCAAGGCTGTCCCTGTGTATAGAAGCAGATTGCCCTGTCTTTCCTGCAGAGTGGCTGATGAGCTGCTGAACCTTTTGGTTAGCATCCCAAGGCCTAACCCATTGCTGTACCAGGGCTCATTTTTGTCTTAAAACCAATTCTGACTTGGAACACTCTGTGGGACAGAGTAGGACATGGTGGGTGTCTGAGCCTGTAACGACATGGAGTGCCTGGTACTTTCAGACCGCTGACCTTGCTGTTACAACCAGAATGCCACCAGGACCCCTCTTACTCCCGTAACTGTGGGTCATGCAAAATGACTTGGAAAGCACATTTTATGAAGTCCACAGACTGGATGGATGTGAGTGATGATGAACTCTCAATTCTTCTTTATAGATCCTAATCCCATAAGAGATGTGGCAAGTTGTTGATGACTGGCAGTCTGTTAGGGAGTGATAGAACAGGCACAGGCTTGAAGGTCTTCTGAGTTGGGTCTGCCTCTGGTTCTTGAATACACGAGAGTAATCAACCAGCGCTCTGCTGTCAGTTCGATTCAGTTCTGACTCATAGCAACCCCATATGGGGTTTCTGAGACTGCCTCTTCCTGGAAACACAGCTTTGTCTTTCTGCTTTGGAGCAGCTAGTGGGGTTGAACCGCTTGACCTTTCTTTTAGCAGCTCAAGCCTTGTCCCATAGCAACCCCAGGCTCCTTCAGCTCAGAGTAGGGGGCACTGTTCTCTTCTGTGTGCATTGAAGAGGACGGAGTGGGGTTTATGGATTTTTTAAGAATGTGTTCTGGGCTGAGCCCTGGTGGCGTAGTGGTTGTGCACGGGACTGCGGCCCACTGGGACGGAGGTTCAATTCCAGCAGTGGAGCTAGGCCTCCTACTGCCACCACCAGAGAGCAGTGATGCCCTAAAAACAAAACAAAAAGAAGAATGTGTTCTTCATATACCTGCTCAGAAGTTCCTTGGGTTGTCTAAAATAAATTGCAGATCAAAAGGACGTCTCCAAAAGGACCAGACCTTACTCTCGCTTTTTATGAACTTTTAGAACAGACGATAGTAATTGGATTTCTGGCTTCTCCAGAAATACTCCTATTTATATTCTAAATTGAGAGCAGTTAAGTAATTAATTTTTAAACACTGAAAGTATTCATTTGTTGTATTTCTTTCCCAAAACCTTTTGAAATGTTCTACCACTCGTCTTGTCATTTTGCCTTATTGTGGTGGCTTGTGTGATGCTGAGATGCTGCCAGCTGTGTCTCTGGCTGTCACTTAAGGTTGAGCATGTGTCAGCGGAGCTTAGACTAAGAGCAGACAACAAAGGACTCGACTCCTCACTTCCAGGGAAAGAACCTCTGAAAATCTTATGCATAGTAATAGTAAAGAAAACCTTATGAATAACTTAGAAATATTGTCAGATACTGAAGGCCAACAGAATGGAGACAGAGCAAAGTTGGAGGAAGTGCCAGAGGATAGACCCCTTAGGTCGGAGGGCCCTCAAGTTAAGACTGAGGAGGAGCTCATTTCTCAGCATGATGTCAACCATGGTGATGCAAGTTGTGACCTGAGTTGGGGAAGCCTGTTGGAGTGGAGCCATCAGGATCTTCATTTTGCTGATGAGCATGACAAAGTAAGGAGAAACAGCTGCAAAAATCTGCTAATGATCAGAACTTGTCATGTGCAAGTATCAATCTAGGAAAATTAAAAGTCAAAAATGAAATGGAATGCATAACAATTACTATCCGGGGATTAGTGAGCTGAAATGGACTAGTATTTGGTCATTTAAAATCAGAAAATCGCTGAGCCCCGGTGGCGTAGTGGTTGTGCACGGGACTGCGGCCCACTGGGATGGAGGTTCGATTCCGGCTCCCAGGAGCAAAAGCTGGGCCTCCTACTCCCACCACCAGGGCAGTGATGCCAAAAAAAAAAATCAGAAAATCATATGATTTTTTATGCTGGGGATAATAAAGGGAATAGCATGGCATTAATTGTCATAAAGGACATTGCAAAGTCTAGCATGACATACAATATTGAGTGTGATAAGATTATATCTACTGTATCTGCATTCAAGGAAATCCAGTCAATATAACTATTACTCAAATTGATGCACCAACCACAAAAGCTAGTGATGGAGAAGTGGAAGAATTCTAACTAATGATGGAGAAGTGGAAGAATTCTAACAACTTCACTCAGAAATTGATCACACATGAAATTAAGATGCATTGATAATTATTAGTGTTTGGAATGGAAAAGTTGGAAACGAAGGAACAGTAGTTGTAAAATGTGATCTTAATGATAAAAATGAAGCTGGGGATCACACGATAAAATTTTGCACAATTAATGACTTGTTCATTGCAAATACCGTTTTTCAACAACACGAAAGATGACTTGGACTTCCCCAGATGGAATGCCCAGAAATCAAGTTGGACTACATGTGTGCAAAGACACAATAGAAGAGCTTCATGTCAATAGTTGAAGCCAGACCAAGGACTGGCTGTGAAACAGACCATCCATTGTTCCTATGTAAGCTCAGGATACATCAGGATAAAGCTGAAGAAAATGAAAACAAGTCTGCAAAAGCCAAATACCACCGTGAGTCTATCCCACCTGAAGAACTTCTTGAGGATGGATTTGTAACATTGAACACTACTGCCAGAAGACCTGATGAGCCGTGGGGCAGACATCAAGACAGCCATTCATGAACATATCAAAAGGTCCTTAACAAGACAGGAAAGAGAAAAGATCCGAGTGGATTCAGAAGAGACTTTGAAACTTGCTCTTAATCTTAGAGTAGCTAAAGCATACAGAAGAGTAAAGTCAGACTTGAGAAGAAAATTTCAAAGGACAGCCCGATGCTATTATGAATGTGCAAAGACTAGAATTAGAGAACCAAAAGGGAAGAGCATGCTTCATATACCTGAAACTGAACTCAAAAATGTAGTTAGAGTCTCAAGTTGTAATCTTTAAGATCCTGTGGCCTGAATATCGAAAGATGCTAGAAGCATCAAGAGAAGATGGAATGAATACTGTGTTAGTCTGGATAGACTAGAGAAACAAATTCATAAACACTCAAGTGTATTAAGAAATACTTATATACAAGAGCAATTGAACACTGAGGAAACATCCCAGTCCAGTCCAAAGTCATAAATCCAATATTAGCCAATATGCCCTCTACCAATCTATAAAGACTTCTTCAGATACAAGAAGCACATGCAGTGATGCCAGGACAATCCCAGGCCAGTGGGTGCAGAGTCTTGTGTACCCAGTGGTGGAAGAAGCATCTCAGCGCCGGTAGGGATCTCTACGTGGCTTTTCCAGCGTCAGAGGTCTGGTCCCATCAGGGTAAGCCCATGTGGCTTCTCCGGGATGTCTCACAGAGAGTCAGCCTTGTGTCTTGTCAGTAGAGCATCTCTAAGGGACTGAGGAGTGAGCCTCTCACCTCCAAAGGCAAAATAAAGTGCATTTCCCAGTATTCTCAGAAGGCCATGCCCACACAGAGATCTCATTGGCTATCTCCAGATTGACAGGCTAGACTCCACCCCTGCACTTTTAATCCTCAAATTGATACCAGATTAGGTGACTGCCACAAATACAGAATCATCGTACCAGAAAGAATTAGTCAGCAGTCCTCCATTTAATCAGGTGGCATATGAACAAGAATCTGTAGTGCTGAAGAAGTTTATGTGACATTAAATGCATTAGCCAAAGATAGACTCTAGGAACCAATGGAATGCTAATTGGAATATTGATAAAACACTTGTCTATGTCAAGAAATTGGAAGATAGCCACTTGGCCAACTGGGATAGTTACATAATCTGGTGTCAACTGGAGACTATTTAGGTAGTTACATAATCTGGTGTCAACTGGAGACTACTTAGGAGTGAAAGGGTGGAGTTTATCCTGTCCTTCAGGTTGCAGCTTGATGACCTCATTTGGGGGCACTATGGAGATAAAAGGCTCACTGGAGGCCAGTTACACTGTTTCCCTGTGAGACATTCCTATTGACAAGCCACATGGAGCTATGCTGATGGCAGCCAGAGCTTTGGAGCTGGAGGAGCCACATGGAGACCCATGCCAACACTAAGATGCTTCCTGCACCACTGGATCCACAAGTCTTTCCACCCACTGGCCCACGATCTTCCTGCACTCGGCATCCCTGCATGTGTTGTGTGAGTCTGAAAGGAATTTATTGACTGGTATTGGACATATGAACTAATATGGACTTCATGGCCTTGATCTGCACTGGGCTGAGATGATTTCTTAATATATAATTATTCTTTTATATAAAGCTCTCATACACGAGTGTCTATGGATTTGTTTCTCTAGTCAGCCGAGACTGACACCAACTGACTGGAAGTGATTTATATTTTTGCTTATTCCAAAGAATGGTGACGCCACAGAATGCTCAAACTATAGAAAATATCATTGTTTTTACAGACAGGAAAGTAAAGTTTTGCTGAAGGTCATCAGCATTGCTTACAGCATTACATTTGCAGGAAACTGCCAGAAGTTCAGACCACGAAGAGAATGTTATCATTGGGATATCATTGCGGATGTCAGATGGATCTTGGCTGAAAGCAGAGAATACCAGAAAGATGGTACTTGTGTTTCATTGCAAAGGCATCTGACTGTGTGGACCATAATAAACTATGGGTAACCTTGAAAATACTAAGAATTCCAGAACACTTTATTGTGCTTATTTGGAATTTGTACATGAATCAAGAGGTGCATTATACTACCCAAATGAGGGATTGCTGAATGGTGTAAAATCAGGAAAGGGTGTAGCCTCTCACCATACTTGTTCAATCCTTATGCTGAGCAAATTATCAGAGAAGCTGGCTTATATAAAGAATATGGCATCAGAATTGGAGGAAAGCTTTTTAACACCCTGCAGTATGCAGATGACATTTTTTGCTTGCTAAAAGAAAGAATTGACGTACTTGCTGATGAAGATAAAGAATTACTGTAATTTTCAATATTGAATATGACTCATTGTAAGGAAGGCCAAAATCCTAAGAGCCAGATTAATAGATGACATCAGGAGAAAGGATTGAAGTTGTCAAAAATTTTCTCTTGCTTAGGTCATCGATAAGCACTGGCTTACTGATACAGCAGCAGTGAAGAGATCAAGAGATGAGTTGTATTAGGTAAATCTACAATAATCTGCCGCATAAGCTCTCTTTAGAGTTATTGAAAAGCAAAGATGTTATTTGAGGAATAAAGTGCACCTGACCCAAGTCATGGTATTTTCATTTGCCTCATGTGCATGTGACAATAGAACACTGCATAAGGAAGACCAAAAAAAATAAACAGATGTATTTGAATGTGGTGCTGGAGAAGAATATTGAAAATACATGGATGGACAAACTAATCTGACTTGGAAGAATTTCAGCCAGGGTGCTGACTTGAATTGACAAGACTTGAATTTGGCTTGACAACAGCCACCAACAGCCACTGGACTGTTTATCCTGAATAGGTTAGTCTCTCGGACATGTAGCTGTGTTTCTAAAAGGCATCTTTTACCTTTAACGTAGGGAGATTCGATAGATTATATAAATCAGTTGCCATGGAGTTGGTTCTGATTCATGGTGACCCGTGTGTGTGTCAGAGTAGAACATTGCTGGCAATTAACTTATGACTGTGAAAACATACACAAAGCTGAAAATGGCTCGGTGGCCAAGTGAAATTGCTTAATTTGGCTCTCGTAGCTATGTCTTTGTAACTGCCACCAAATTGCTTGGTAGGGCTATGCAAATAAAGCACAGAATCTGTCACTTGAAGATTGCTATTCTGCTGGGTATTAAAGAGTGAGCACCATCACTGAAGCAGGAACAGGAAATCCTGAGACCATCAAGAAAGAAGAGCCACCAGTGGAACTTGTGCAAGATTCCCAGATGGACTGATGGAGACAGCAGAGGTGCCAGAGGCTGCAGCTCCAAGACAGTGAGGCAGAGTGACAAGCTTCCTGGCCCGTGGAACAGGGCAGGAGCCAGGGACCATGTGACTGAGAAGCTGATGACCAGAGGACATTCCTACCACCAGGGCTGAAAAGAGACAGCAACTGAATCCTGAGCATCTTGTGAGTTCTCTGTGGCCATGGCAAACGCTTATTGCACTGAGCAGAGAAGTCAAGTACTTGGAAGGGATATTTCGTGTAAGAAAAGGGTGAAGAGTAGAGGCCAGTCTCCCCTCTGCCTTATGGCAGTTGGTCTCAGGCTGGTGTGGAATTGGAGTCTCCTCTTCCCCATAAAGGAGGTCACACAGCCCCTACATCATTTCCTCTGGCTTGATTTAGAAAGTCTGTAAATCCCTGGAGGTTTTTAGAACATTTTTAAGCTGAGGAATTATTTTATAAGATAACAATTTTAGGGAAAATGTTCTCTGAGGTATGAATGGAGGTTTGAGATGGGTGAGGGACTTTTACATGATTATTTCTCATGTAACCTCCCACAAGTGAAGAACAAAGAAATACTCTTGAGTTAGTTTCATTTTGAAGTTTTTTATTACCTTGGGTTAGTTCTAAAATGTGTGCCCCACCCAGACTCTTTCTGGTGCAGACCCAACCAGAACTGCTGAGAGCGCTGATTTCCCTCTAAAGGAGAGACCTGCGGGGAGAGAGGATGGTGGGGGAGGACTCGCTTTTTGAACTGCTGAACAAGCAGTTTGTCTTAGGTTGCACTGAGGTAGGAAAAGCCAGTGCCCCTAAGAACTGCTTTGCAGAACTGGAAGTTAAAGGTAGCCGACCAGTAGACAGCCTAGGCTGAATGGTTGCCACAGGTCTTCTCAGTGAATGGAAGAGGAGGAACGTAGCAATGAAGAAATAGACTGAGTTTGATTGGACCTGTTCCACTGACACCAACTGACCTAGCTGACCTTGGATGGAGAGAGAAGAGGTTGGCTGAAGTGCAGGGAGGTGTGTAGACTTCCAAAACTAGAGCTAGTACCCACTGATGTAGTCTAAGCGGGCTAGAGAGGAAGCAACAAGAAGCTGTGGAATGAAGAGGGACGTTTGACACTCGAATTGCTGCGAGTTAATGACTTTGCTTGTATATACTTCAAGTTTCAACAAGTGCAAGAAATTGTTCAGATCAAGAAACATGCTTGTCTCCCCACACTACTAGTTTGACAGGGCTGGGCAGTTTAGAAATTGGCTATGACAAATGGGAGCACCTCAAAGCATGAATATTGGCTTTCACAATTCATGCGTGTGCTTACACAAATTGAGCCGGTTGGGGGGGGGGGGAGACTCCCCACTGAGCAGATTGCTCTTTCCTGATGGGTCTGTGGGAGAGCAGGTGAGGAAATAGGCTGGTAGGAATCTATGATTTGGCGGGCTGATGGTTAGCAAGATTAGCATAATTGTCAAAGCTGTAAGTGAAAGAGCAAACCAAGGGGGAGTAGAGTGGCTGAACTGAAGTCCCTTAAAGGTTTTGCTCTTGAGACTCAGAGCAGACTGATAACTTCTTTTATCAGACTCTGGGAAGGGTGACACCAAGACAACTTTTGGAAGACCTGACCCGATCAGATGACCCGAACATCCTCACCCTGAGGACTCTTGGCCTGTGGGGGATCAACTTCCGCAACTGGATGGGTCTTGGGGGCAGTTATGGGTAAATTAAAGAAACATAAGGCAAGGCATGCAAGGGCGCACCTCTTCCATAATGACCTGAATCTGAGAGTTGGGACGCATGTATTCTCTCACACTTATCTAATCTAGGGCATGCGAGCCACGTCATAACAGGAAGGGATTGTATTAGAGGCATACATGTAACAGGAAGGGGATGGACTAAGGACATACTGTAGCAGGAAAAGGAGGTACTAGGGACATACCCGTGGCACACAGGAAGGCACATACATAACAAGATGGGTGGGTTCTAGAGTTAAGGTGGTAGACCAGCCTTGGTCCTCTCTGAGCTGGCCTGACCTCTGGTGTCTCTGAGTTCTTCTTCTCCGGGGGAACAAGCTGTGATACTTATCAGAAAGGATAGGACCATACTTAGGGCGGGACAGACAATAGGGTCTGATTGCTATTGTTGGCAGACGATTTGCAGGCAGGTAACCTTCCAGTGTCTCTAGTACCAACCACGTGCTCTCCAGCTCGGGAGCGTGAAGGCCTCCCTCCACCAGCATCCTGGCCTCCCAGGCTTCTTAAACATGAGCATAGTGTGTCCGCAAATACTCTTCCCGATTCTGTTTCCCACATTCGCTTGTGTGAATTAATGGTTAGCCAGTTGTTACTGACTGTTTTGAGAGAGGAAAATTGCCCTCCAAGGATGAGAAAGTCTTGGGTTAGAAAAAGCCTGCAGTGCTGTGGATCACTTTTATCTGGTCTTCCCAGCCATGGTATGTACCACCCTGCAAATGACTGGATAGGATTATGCTAACAAGGTACTTGTAGTTTACAGCAGGATTCGACTGCTGGCTATTAATGCAAGTAATGGCTTTGGTACTCTTGTAGGGGCAGAGCCATGCAAATAAGATACATGAAACTAATGAGCACATTGGTCAGTTTTGCCATCCCACTCCCAGTGGCAGAAGGAGGGGAACATCACTGCCACCATGAAGAGCTAGGAGTAGAGTGTGTCCTTTGGAACTGGCTTCCTGTGTTGAAAACTTGTTAGACCCAGGAGCTGGGGAGAGTTAGAAAGCTGTGGCAACAGGGGGCTGAGCCCCAGTGGCGTAGTGGTTGTGCGCGGGACTGCGGCCCACTGGGACGGAGGTTCAATTCCAGCAGTGGGGCTGGGCTTCCTCCTCCCACCACCGGAGAGCAGTGATGCCCAAAAAAACAAAACAAAAGAAGCTGTGGCAACAGAACCAGGGGGTTGGCACATGACAGTGTAAAATGGCTATGCTGAGCGGAGCACCTTTGGACCTAGACTGACTGGGAGAGTGGCACACCTCCAGGCACTTACTGACAGAGCTAAAGTGCTTTGTAATACTTGCCAGAACAGGCCAGAATCCTAGCTAAGGGGCCAAAGGCCAGGGAGGCCTGCCTAAAGGCAAAACTGAGGAGAGGCTGCCCTGGTCCAAGACCCTCATTCTGAATACCTGATACTACCCACTAGTGAAGTCCACCTCTAAGTAGTTTTAGTGAGTTCGGGGTGGCCGTTCCAACACACAAATTAGCAAGTCCAGCAGAGAAGGAGAGTGCATGGTGGGACGCATGGCTAGCGTCAGGATTGGTTAAAAGGTTGGGGAGAGGAGGTAGCATGCCTTACCTTCACCAAGTAGAGACTCCTGTCGCTTCAGGCTAGTGAGCGCCTCTACCACTGTCCTGGTTGCACAGTTGGAATATTACACGGATGTGCCTCTGGAAAGGGGTGCGTGCTTTTTAGCATGACTGTGAGAGCTTTAAATCTTGTGTTTACTATTTGTGTTTCTTACTTTTAAAGGGATGTAAAAGCTCTTTACTTATGTAACACAAGCGTGTTAATACTAGTCGAGTGTTCTTTGCATGGGTGAGCATATCTTTCTGCAAGTACCCTTGTTGGTGTTGGCTGTATCAATTCCAACTCTGTAGTGACCCCTAGAACGGAGTAGAACTGTCCCAGTGGGGTTCCTCGGCAGGGACCTTCAGGAATGCCCGGCTTTTCCCCTGCAGAACTGATGGGTTTGAGTCAGGAGCATTTAGGTTAGCAGTAAGGAGCGCCTACTGTCCTCTAAGGTACCTTCTAGTACATACTGTGCCATTCAGTTTTGTTTATTATTGCTTCACAGTGAAGAGCTGAATGTCACCATGTCTGGAATCAAGCGAACAATCAAGGAAACAGACCCTGATTACGAAGATATATCCGTGGCCCTTCCAACTAAGCGGCACAAAGCAGCTGAGAGTTCAGGTAGAAATTGAGTTATTGAGGGAACTATTTTCTTGTTGACAGAAATGTATTGCCAGCCTTGTGTATAATTTGGAGGGCTGTGGGGAGGCGTTAGCGAAGTGCTTTGTTTAATAACAGTGCACCCTGTGGCATAAAATAAAGGCAGGTGATCTGGCAGGAGGTAGCCAATGAAAAGCCAACGATGAGATAGGCGGTACAGTGAACTCTCCTTGGGTGTCTGTTATCATCAGACGTCTTAGAAATAAGGGGTCTGGGAGGTTTTACAGTATGAAGGGGCTTCAGGAAGTTTGTGGGCCAATTCCATTATCTTTTGACTCTACTTTTCACAGGCTCTTTGGAGCCCCTGATAGTTTCCAAGTACAATATACGTTCTAGAGTGTGGTACGATTAAATGAGATGATTATAGTTGTTTTTCCTTAAAGAGTTATATATTACTCTAATGTGTGTAGACAAATTCATAATCTCACCAGATGGAAGGATTGTGGCTCTCATTGCTCAGGATATGGCTAAGATGATTTTGAGATATTATTTGTGTGAATTCAATGTTGCACATAGTTCTCAGACGTGCTTGGTATCTTGAAGATAGTGAGAAACAGTGATCTAGTTTAGTTCCTGAGGTCCTCAATTGAACTGGCCTATTGCCCCCTTCTCACACACACCAAAAACATAATTCCATGCCCCGCCCCCCATCCCCTGCCTCCCGGCAATTAAAAACTCATATACTGTGGCCCATAATTCAGAATGAAGTGTAGATATCATCTGCTTTGCAGCCCCCTGGATCCTTCGGTGCCATAGCCACCTACGTGCGCGCACACAAAATTGCCCACTTTGGGAAGCACTCATAGTTCAGTTCCTGCACTTCACTGCTAATGGGTAAATTAAACTCAGGGACATCTCAGTACTTCCCAAGGTTATGTAACTGCTTTAACAGATTGTCAACTGTGGTTCTCCAGTTCACCTTAGAAAATTGCCGAATTTGCCCTTTTTAAAAAACTGTTTCTGAAATTCATAATTTATATTCCTGTAAGTAAAGATATTGTTACATTTTTATGCAGCTCGAGATGCTGCTGTACTGAAGATTGAGACTATTATCAAGGAACAGTTTGCCCTTGAAATGAAGAATAAGGAACATGAAATTGAAGTCATAGACCAGGTATAAGGATGATAAGTGTGTGTGTGTGTGTGTGTGTGTACTGAAAATAGGGAAAATTTACTGAGTTAGAGTTGGAGGACTCTGCTGCTCGTCTTTTAAAAATAGCCTTCTTCTTTAAATGGGATATATCAGCTTTTCATTTGTCTATGATTATTAAAGGAATTGAATTTTGTGTGTGTTCATGTGCATTTATTTTGAGAATTGTTCATCTCTTTCATCTCTGCCAGTTTTAAGTAATTGTTTCCGTTTTCTCTTAGCGACTGATTGAGGCACGAAGGATGATGGATAAGCTTCGTGCTTGCATTGTGGCAAACTACTATGCTTCTGCAGGCCTTCTGAAAGTTTCTGAGGTAAGTATTTCTCTTATTTGGTCATTTTCCAGTAACCCTTATTTGTCATCTGAAGGAGAAATTGGTGTGTCAATATGGAATGCTTGCCTTTGGAACAGTTCTTGTATTGATGTAGTTTACCTTCTTGCCAACCTACATGGCCACCTCTTTGTGTTCAACCGCAGTTTTTTTTATTATTCCCCTCTATATTGCCAATAAACTCCAGTAACATTTTTCTTTTTGCTTACTTCTTGTAATAATTTTTGAGCATTGGGATAAGCTTACATATGCAGTGATGAGTGAGACCCTGTGGTAACTTGCCCTGGTTCCTGTTCATTTGACTATGGTTGCCTTTCATGAGTCATCTTCTGGTTTTTTACTGCTAATGAATGACCATTTCTAGTTCCAGTAGAATCACTGTATTCATTAAGTCCCAATTTCCCCCTGACTTACAGAAGAGCTGAAATAAACACCTGTCGATGCAGCCTTTGGAGTTCCCCGGTGGCACGGGCATTAAGGATTTGACTGCTAAGACTGTTGGTTTGACCCCTACTCTGGTACAGTTCTGCTGTACATATGTCTCATAATGACTGAAATTTACTTTCAGTTGGTTTAGAGAAAAAGAAGTTACAGTAAATATAGCAAATGTATAAAAAAACGAATCTCAGTGGCGCATTCGCACAAGTGAAAATTTACTTAAGATCATCCAACATAGTGGCTGCAACACATGAACAGGGGCCTGCCTGAAGTTCAGGGTGGATTTGGAAGAGGCCTTGGAACAAGGGATGTCGTGGCTTGTGCATGTCACATGGGTCTTGGGTGGAAGCAAGGAATACCAGAAAGATGTTTCCTTGTGTTTCATTAACTGTGCCAAGGCATTTGACTGTAAGGGCCGCAATGAACAGATCACATTGAGAAGAAAGAGAATCCTGCCACACTGCCTTGTGCTTATTCAGAACTTGGACACTGGTCCCGAGGCAGTGCTGTGAAGAGGACAGGAGGGTATGCAACTTTAAAATCAGGGAAGGTGCAGGGGCTGAGCCCCGGTGGCGTAGTGGTTGTGCGCGGGACTGCGGCCCACTGGGACAGAGGTTCAATTCCAGCAGTGGGGCTGGGCTTCCTACTCCCACCACGGGAGAGCAGTGATGCCAAAAAAAAAAAAAAGGGGGGGGAAGGTGGGCATCAGGGTTGTATCCTCTTACCACACCTGTTCAGTCCTTACGCAGAGAAACTGGCTCAGCTGAGAAAGACTGCGGCACCACGGTTGGAAGAAGCCTCGTTTACAACTTGCAGTGTAGAGGTGACACACAATCCCAGCTCAAAGTGAGGCCCTAAAGCAGCCGATGAAAACAAAAGCCTTAAGTATGACTTACACCTCAGTGTAAAAGAGGCCAAGGTCGTCACAATGACCAATAGGTGACATCGGGGCAAATGGAGAAAAGGTGGAAGTTGCCAGGGAGTTTTGTTTTACTTGGAGCTACAATCAGTGCTCATGGAAATGGCATTCAAGAGACATACTGCATTACCCCAATCTGCCGCACAAGACTCTGTAGAGTCTTGAAGAGAAAGGATGTTGCTTTGGAGAACTAAGGTGAATTTGTCCCAAGCCAGGATCTTCTCCGGTGCATTATGTGCATATGAAATTTGGACATTGAATAGGGAAGATGAAGAATAGATCCATTAGAATTGGTGTCTGGAGACGGATCTTGAAAGTGCCATGGAGTACTAAAGGACTAACCAATCTGTAAGGCCAGAGTGCTCCTTAGAGACAATGATGGTAAGACTTGGTCTTACATACTTTGGACAAAGTGTCAGGCAAAGACTAGTCGTGTTTGGTGGAGTGGAAAGGCGGTGAAACAGAAGAAGACTTTAGGTGAGCTAGATTGACACAGTGGATCCATCAGTGAGCTCAGACATAGAAACAGGTGCAAAGAGTATGTAACAGCAACACAAAGTGAATAAACACTATTGTTATCAGGTCACGTCTGACTTAACAAGTCCACAAGAAATCAGAATCCCAGAAAAAAGTGACTTCCTGATATCTGATAACAAGCCTTTCTTAAAATCCTCCTTGTTATCTTCAAAATATCTTTTCAAGCTCATGATTTTTAATCAAAAGCCAATTGAGGTTTGGGAATTACATTTGTTTTTCTATTTCTCTCGTCTCTTACTTGATGCCCTTGAAGTTTTGTTTGTTTGTTTGTTTTAAGTCCCTTTAATGTAAAACAGCCCTCTTATCATTTTCCCCCATGATATATTTGGCTAGAATACTTCCTTGGCAATACTGTGAGGAAATAGGGAGGGAGCCACATCTGACCTCTGGCTTAACTGGGAGGAAGGAGAATCCAACCCCATATCTGGCCAAGGATTATTTCTCTGAGGCAGAAGTCAGACAACATTCTGCCCTCCTCTTCCTCCTAAGCTGACACCTCCCTCCTGCTACACTCCTCCTGGGCACAGTAATCTCCTGCAGTAGCCACACTGAACCCACAGACAGTGCTCATGACTGTGAGGTCTATAAAGGAAGCTTAACAGGTTACAAAACATTAAGGATATAGTTCTTTTGTCTGCGGTGTCTTTTCTCCGCCATCCGGGCATGCAAGTCTCTCTCTCGCCCTTGGCTTCTCAGCCATGTGATTCACAGACCTCTGCTTGGGCACATGTTAGAAAGCTGCTTTTGCAGTGATACATGCCCAGAGGTGCTCAACTTTAGTCATTTAGTGAGCTGGAAAGCCTGCTGCTCCTCCTCATGGCCTCAGCGTTGCTTTTTGGAAGGGCTTCATGGTCTTGGTGCAGCTTCTCTGCTCTGTCTCTGGTCTCGGTGCTGCAGCCTCTGGTGCCTGCACTGCCAACACCGCTTCAGCTGAGACCTCAGGTACGCTCTGCTGGTGACTTCTGCCTCAGCGATTGAGACTCCCTCACTGATTGCGCCAGTTCTCACTCGCACCCTGTTTGCATGATTGGTTTTGCTCTTTTACTGGTTTTGCTATTTCACAAGCTATAGAAATGAGCCATTTCCGAGACGACTCTTCCTTGTAACCTGTGGATACTTAGGAATAGGGATTAATTGATATTGAACTGAAGCAGAATTACTTTTCTTGTTTGACATGCTAATAAAGTCTGTGGGTTTTTTCTGTCAAAATGGTTTTTTGCTTTAATTTTATTTTTCAATTTGAAGTAGTCTTTTATAATTGTCCCCTTGCACCATACCTGCTCAGTGGGAGTGATGGAAGAGTTGAAATGCAGCGGTGTACTGATGCCATGATTTGCAGTAGTGTTTACAGATAGGAATTATTGCTCATGCGTAGGCTTTCATGCCAGCTTGTGGCGTATTCTCGGTATTGGCGGCAGCACAGATGCTATCTATCTTTGAGAAAGTGGAACATTATTTGAGCTATTCAATGATAGGTAGACCTTTTTTTGCAGCTGCAGCCGCAGCTTTCCTAATCCTAATCTCATCTGTTATTGACTTGCAATTGGATTCAGCATGTGGACCGTAGCTACTCTGTGAAGAGCTGGTTGTTCTCTTGGTTATTTAAAAAGCTCGCTGTTAGCCGTTCTGATCTCGGCGATTAGATAGTCTGGACATCTTGTGCTTGTTGTCCTGTGTTATCTTCTAATGACGATTTATTCAGGGACATTTAGGCATGCTGGTGGCACAGTGGGCCAAGTGTTGGGCTGCTAGCCACCAGGTCAGTGCTTCAGATTGACCAGCTGCTCTGCCGGACAACCAAGAGGCTTTCGAGATCGATAGCCTTCGAAACCCTAGTAGCCCTTGTACTCTGCCCTACAGGGATGCTCTGAGTCAGAAACACCTCGATGCCAGGGTTTGGGATTCTTTTTTGTATGTCATGAACAGCCGTTTTATTCTTTCTACTTTGCAGTAACACAGGGTGTTCAAAGCTCTGAAAAACCATTGTCATTGAAATACAAAAGCTTTGTTGGTTGGATCCTGAATTGCTCATCTTTTGTTCCTTTTTCCTGACTAAAACATTTATTGGAATAGCATGCTTTTTTTTAATTTAAATAATTTTATTGGGGGCTCTTACAGCTATTAAAACATTCAGTACATCATCTGTATCAAGCACATTTGCACACATGTTGCCACATTCATTTCCAAACATTTTCTACTTGAGCCCTTAGTATAAGCTCCTCTTAAAAAAAAAAAAAAAAAAGCTCCTCTTTCCTCCCCCCCCCTTTTTTGTAATTAATTATTTTATTGGGTACTCACACACCTCCCCTCACGATCCATACATACATCAATTGTATGCAGACCTCATTTGCACACTTGTTGCCATCATCACTCTCAAAACCTCCTCCCTCCACGTAGGCCCCCAGCCCCATCTCCCCATATTTCCCTTCTCCCCCATGAACCTTTAATAATTTACAAATTGTTATTTCATATCGTACACTGTCCAATGTGCCCCTTCACTCACTTCCCTGTTGGACATGCCCCAGAGAGGAGGTTATATGTAGATCCCTGAAATTGGTTCCCCCTTTCTTTTCCACCGTCCCTCCACCCTCCCAGTCTCACCACTCCCATCACTCATCCTGAGGGAATATCTATCTTAAATTCCCCATGTTTGTTAATATACTGTACTTTAACTGGCTCATCTCCTCCCTGCAACCCCTCTGTAAGAGGATGCCGCTTCACCTATTGATGGGTTTTGGGTCACCAATCTGTACTCCCCCCTATGATATAATTTTAGTTCTTTGATGCCTAACACCGGATCCCTTCAACACCTCGTGGTCACACGGGCTGGTGTGTTTCTTCCATGTGGGCTTTGTTGATTCTGAGCTGGGTGGCTGCTTGTTTACTCAAGCCTTTAAGACCCCAGGCACTCTATCTTTTCATAGCCGGGCACCATCAGCTTTCTTCACCACATTTGCTTATGCACATGCTTATGTCGTCAGTGATCTTATCTGGAAAGTGAGCACGCAATGCCAGCTGCCAGCTCAGAAGCAACAAAGTCCACATGGGTGAAGCGTGAGGGACCATGAGTTGTCAAAGGGATCAGTTATCAGGGTTTAAGAATAAAAACCATAACATGGCGTGCTCACTTTGCTGGAATAGCATGCTTTTTCGAAGGTTGGCCTCCTAAGAACATAGCTGCGTAAACCTTGTAATAGAAGGTGAGGTCATCGGCTTCTGACAGCAAGTGTATATTGTACCCACGTCTTAAGACTTAGCAGTCTTGATAATTTTAAAACATGCTGTAATACATCTTACTCCTCTTGTTCCCATGTGTGGCTGTGTGTGTGTTGTGGTATTACAGGGATATTTTATCTACAGCGATTGGTGTGTTTGCATAAAGGAATAAAGAGGCCTAGCTTTCAAAATTCAGATGTTCTTTTTCATGTGACAATATTCCCTTTACTTCTCAGGTGGCTCTCTGATTTTAAGTGTTAGATCCTTTATGCAGTTTTGTATCACTCTAGTTTTTATTTTGTTAGCTCAGACCATGCTGAGTTTGGACTTAGTTTGATGGAGATTTTGCAGATCTTTAAGCATAGTAGTAAAATAAGAGTTTTGGAAATTCACCCATTTGGTGAATTTGATTTAAAATTTGTTTACTTTTATTTCTGCAGGGATCAAAGACATGTGACACCATGGTGTTTAATCATCCTGCTATCAAGAAATTTTTTGAATCACCATCTAGATCGTCATCTCCTGCTAACCAGAGATCAGAAACACCATCAGCCAATCACTCAGAGAGTGATTCTTTATCTCAGCACAATGACTTCTTGTCTGATAAAGACAACAGTAGCAATATGGATATCGAGGAGAGGTTGCCAAACAGCAGGGAGCAGAGACAAAGCCGAAATCCTGGCCGGGTATAGTTGGATGTCGGACGGGGGAGGGAGCCAAAGAAGGGGACCTGTATATACTAAGTACGCCCATATTATGTCATTTAGCCTTCATTGGCGCTCTGATTAATAAGTTAATGATTTCCCTTTTGGAGATGAGGTTAAAGGTGCATTTCCCAACAGTTACCCGCACTGAGATTGCACCTGAAGTTCGGTGACTTTAGAACCCAGAACTGCTGTGCACTGCACGACTCTGTGCCGTCTGTGCAGCCGCGGTGTTGGCCGTGCTGTGATGTTGCTCAGAGTCCGTGCCGTTTCCACTGTGCATGTTTATTCTCCCAGGAGAGGAGCTTTGCAGCGCTTTCCTCAGGGAAGCGTGGTCGTCCGGAATGCTGTCAGAGCTGGAGGGAAAGCAGCACACAGTAAAGAGTGAAGGCCGCTGGTCGCTTAGGGTTCTGCCAAGCTTCTTCTTTGAATTCCCATGCCAAGCTACTCTAAATTTCTAGCTGTAAAACATGGCTGTAAAGGCCTTATTAGAGTAATCCATTGTTTTCCTTTTTTCCCACCCTTCAGTCAGGTATTCTGTGAGAGAAGAAAATTCTAGGTTGCTCTAGAAATCACGGATATATATTTTTTTTAAAGTGGTAGCAGTTTTTACTTATTTTTAATCATTTTATTGGGGGTTCGTATAACTCTTTAACACAATTCATACACTGTGCCAAACACATATGTACATTTGTTGCCATCTTCATTCTCAAAACATTTGCTTTCAACTTGAGTCCTTGGTATCAGCTCCTCATTTTTTCCCCTCTCTCCCATACTCTACTTCCCTCACAAACCCTTGATGATTTATAATTTATTCTTACTTTGTCATGTCTTACACTGTCCGACGTCTCCCTTCACCCACTTTTTTGTTCATCTCCCAGGGAGGGGGGTGATTTGTAGATCCTTGTAATTAGTTCCCCTTTTTTTATAATGAGAAGTTCGTATGTGTTCACTTGCCAGTTGGAAATTAGAATGTGTGAAGAGTACAAAAGTCCCTCAGACTTTTCATCAATCAGAACTCTTAGTGTTTGGTTTTAATTGTGTCACGACAGTATTATTTGGGGAGAAATATTTGCTTTGTTTTTTCATCTAAAAACTTTCAAGTCATATTGGTCATAAGACTTTGAAATTTAGCATCCTTATGCAGCACACACTAAGTGTATAAAAAACATTTAGCACTTACTACTGTAAGCACTGTACAATGATCATATAAAAAATCACTTCATCATACAAAGTAAGTGATGTTCTCGTCCTTGTTTGATAGATATGAGATTGAGAGAGACGTAATGAAATAGTCAACAACAATTTAAAAAAAATAGTCAACAATTACACATCTAGGGCTGAGCCCCGGTGGCGTAATGGTTGTGCACAAGACTGTGGCCCACTGGGATGAAGGTTCAATTCCAGCTCACAGGAGCAAAGGCTTGGCCTCCTAGTCCCACCACCAGAGGGCAGTGATGCCTAAAAGAAAACAAAAACAATTACACATCTAGTAGATGAAAGTCAGGATTGACCTCAGGCAATAGACTTAACCATCATGTGCATACAACTCCACATAGTAAAAGAGTCAATGGTATAGGAAATTTGGGAAGAGTAAATTCTGTTAGCCCCCTTGACCTACTACCCTTTCCCAGTGGTAACCATTTTAATAATTTTCACATCCTGTGTACATACACAAAGCAGATGTAGGCGACTGCTGATGATCCCATGTGGAATTTGAATATGTAAACTTTAATGAATTACTGTATTTGTATAGTTTTTTTTTTTTAATGCTTTGAAGGAATCTTAATTCATCCATCCATACCTTTTACTTGTAATTTCTGGTCTATTGAAATTTACCCAATTTAAATTGAAAATGAAACTTTATTATGTTTCCTTTCAGGATGCCATTCATACTACTGGCTCCCACAAAACAGATCAGCGGAATGCGGATCTTACAGGGGATGAGACGTCACGACTTTTTGTAAAGAAAACAATAGTAGTGGGCAATGTGTCTAAGTGAGTATGCAGTTGAAGTGTATCCTTGACACTCACCCATTTACGTTAAGACTGGTATAAGACACTTAAACAAGATTCCAGCACTGAAAGAGACCCTAAGAGTTCTTTTTCCTGAGTTCTTGATTATTTGACAAGTCAACCAAGATCCAGAGGCTTTCCGAACATAGTCTTGATTAATGGCAAGCAAAGTTAATATTTGACTTGAGGGCTCTTGATTTTTCACTTGGGCATTGCTACCTGTGTATACAATGCCATCCCTTCTCCATGCTCCACCAAAGGCTGTGTTCAGCCTGAAAGATCACTTGACAAGAAGCTACAAGGCCACCTTATTGTTTGCTTACTGAGCTGAACCTAAACACGCCCTCCTTTTATCCTTCTGTGTGGAGTGTAAAAGATGCTGATCATCAGGTATTTGAAAACCAATGAGAATGGTAAATTCTCAGGCACTACCTTCAAATTTAACTTGAAAATCTTAATTTTTTCACTGAGTGTACAGTCTTGCACCTGCCATTTAGTTTTAATGGTACAATGAAAATTTTATTAACTCATAAAGACTATCTTTAAAAAACAATTATACTCAGTGGTAAATATTAAATATTCCTTTAGGATCAGGAACAAGATAAAGATATACCTCGTATTATTTGTCTTTTTTAACAGTGGGCTTCAGATTTTGCCATTAAGTCAATGCTTACTCAGCAACCTTATAGGACAGGGAGAACTGCCCTTCTGGTTTCTACAACTCTTACTCTTTATGGGAGTAGAAAACCCCATCTTTCTCCCACAGAGCCCCTGCTGGCTGGTCTTGCAGGTTAGCGCTCAAAGCATAACCACTGTCCACCAGTATTGGAGAGAGATAGTAGAGTTGTCACCTAAGAAATAAGAAAAGCTTAATTATTAGTAAAGAAGAAACAAAAGTATCATTAACTGATCGTGCTTGTCTTACATAGAAGACTCAAAGAATTTTTGATAACTTATTAGGACTAGTAAAGGTTAGCAAGATCATTACATACAAGGGAACTTCAAAACATTCATGGAAAATTATGGAATAACTACATTTTGCCTAGAAGTTTTTTAAGTCCTCTCATACAATATACCACCATATAGAAGTCATGTGCATTTTCGTATTGGCAGCCCCAATATTAGAAAACATTTAAGGAAAACATATTTACTATAAAAGTAAAGATAACATTACTTACTTAAAAACTCAGTTATTGGAAAAGTATACCATGTTCCTGGATAGGAAGACTCAGTAGTATAAAGATGTTATTTCTCCCCAGACTGATCTGTACATAATTCAGTTAAAACACTAACAGTATTTAAGAACTTGACAAGGTGATTCTTACAGATAAGTATATGGCATGTACAAAGGTCGGCAACACTCCTGGTAGAGAACCCAGTTAGGACAATTCCCAGCACAGGAAGGCTATGACCACATTTCCCACCAGAATATTAGAAGGGAGTCTCCTTAGAACCGCTTGTGCAATAAAGGCAGGTCCATGAAAAGTAACAACCACACACCAAAAATGTTGCCTTAGGACCAATTCTGACTCACAGCCACTCCATTCATTTGTAGGAAAGAAATATAATTGTCCTACACGGGAGAGATGAGCCTTTCTACTCCTTGAGAAGTGCGAGTCTTGGGAACGCACAGCAGCAGCTCTCCCCTGTCCTGCATGTAGGGTCGCTGTGAGTCGGCATCTACCCAATGGAAGCGAGTGAGAGGGCTTCCAAAGCCATACTCTGTGCTGTGCTGTACTGGTACGGGAGGGCCGGTGAGCTCAAAGTGCTGGTTTTATGACCGTTAGAACCGAGGGACTCGCGAGGACCTTTCTCTGAGCCACCTTCTTGGCAGGAAGGACTCTGCTCCCAAAGAACCCAAAGTTCACGCACCTGAGTGAAAACAGCCTCAAAGCCATAAGTGTCCCACCCCAGGAATAAAGTACTCCAGTTTATTGTTTTATTTTTAATTTCCACTTAGCAAGTTCTGATTGTAAGCAGATCATTAAAAAGCACAAGCTGGTTGAGCCCTGGTGGCCTAGTGGTTGTGTGCGGGACTGCGGCCCACAGGGTTAACAGTTTAAATCCAGCAGCTCTCCAGGAGCAAGGCTGGGCTTCCTCCTCCCATCAGGGCAGGCATGCTACAAAAAAACAAACAAAACAAAAACATCAAACTTATAGGAAATGCTACTTAACCTCCCAGCCTTTTCCCTTCCCCACTGTTTTTAAATTTTGCTTTGTCAGAAAGAAAAAAAAAACATTAAAAGAATTAACTACAAAAAGTTGGGTATTTGTTGTCTTTTGATTTTGGTTAGGCGCTATGGCTGATCAATACTGTAGACCTTTAATTTTATTCGAGGTAGAAATTGTTGTGCTGTTATTACTAGGTAATTGAAGGAAAGAAATAGTTACTTATTTTTCTCTTACAGGTATATACCTCCAGATAAAAGAGAAGAAAATGACCAGTCGACCCACAAGTGGATGGTGTATGTCCGAGGGTCTCGTAGAGAACCCAGCATTCATCATTTTGTCAAAAAAGTTTGGTTCTTCCTTCATCCCAGCTATAAACCAAACGACCTGGTGGAAGTTAGGTAAGCACATTTGAGTTACCGAACCTACGAAGTACAGGTCTCTGGAAGAGAAGGGAAAGTAGATTAACTGGAAACACTTAACTGTCAATGACCCGGTTTTGGCTCTTGGCCACAATTGTCATTGTTGTAGCCGCAGGCCACTTCCTCATGGAACAGGCAGATACCCGTAGCTATGTGCTGGATTGCGATCTGCACGGGCAGAAGTTTGAAACCAGTGGCATCTCTAAGGGAGAGCAGCGGGGATTCCTGTGATGGTGAATAGCCACCGTACCGGAATCCCACAGTCGCTGTGAGTCAACATTGACTCCTGGCAGTGAGTTTGGTTTGGACCATTAAAGAAGTACTTACTGTTACCTATCCCATCCTCCCAGAAGGAACCTCTACTGGGTTTGTTTTTTCTGTCCATGCACTGTCTATGCTGTGGTTGCTAATCCGCAAAGATGGGATGATAATACACTTTTTGAATTTATTTGCTTCATTCACCACCATATGAGAGTAAGTCAAAAGGCATTGCTTCCGTGGGTTCCTGTTCATATGTGCACATGTGTTTAAGCATGTGTCTAATCCCTGGATGGCTGTGGATAAGAAATCTCAGTAATGACTTGCCTCAGTCTGCACAAGGGTGCCTTCAGGAAATAGGTCCAACCACAGTGTAGCTTCTGAGGAGCACTGCAGAGCCAGTTACATTCAAGGCAGAGAAGTCAGCTTAGAAGGTTATCTGACTCTATTTTGGGATTCCAAAGGGGAATGTTGATGGGAGGACACAGCCTGATCATGGCAGCGTATTAGGAAGAAAATGTAAGAAAATTGAGAGCTGTATTGTTGAGGAAAAGACCAAGAAAGTTTTTTTTCCCCCATCACAACAGAAAAACCAAACTTTCTGCCATTTACTCCACTCCAACTCATAGTAATCCATAAAAAATGGACAACACTAAACGGTTTCCGAACATTCAGTGACCAGAAATTAATGCAAAAGTCAAACACAATGTTGTCAAATTTTTTTGACCCCAAAATTCAGTTACACAAGCCTATATGGAGTCAAGACCTTAACTCCTTAGCTTCGTAAATCTGGGGGAGAAGGCTAAAGCATGAGGTCTTTGTGTCGGACTGATGGAGGGTGGAGGTTCTGCGAGACTTTTTGGTCATTCAAGCAAATATCCTTATGCTAGTAGTATCTAGTGTGTAGAGAGTAAAACGTTTTTTAAAGATATACTATCTGGAATGATGTCTTTGAGTAGGTCATCCCCTATCAAAATTTTATTTTGATATAATTTCACAGTCTCATTTGCTTTGTCGTTTGCTCATGTACAAACCCTATACATATACATATACATAAAGCATATACATGTATACGCTCTATACACAGGCATATCTTTTTTTTTTAATGAATTCGTCAACAATTTTGCAGATACCATTTCTTCTTTTTCTAAGGTCAATGATTTCATCCTCATTAACCAAGAAACGTTTGTCAGAATCAGGGAACATAACATGTGTCTAGCCAAGTTGACACACACAATGAGCTACTGTCTTCTTGAAGTGAGAATAAGTCCTCAGTCTTTCAGCACAAGGGAGGAGATGTTGGGGTTGAAGGGAGAATGGTGTGCAGTGCTTGTCTTGGAGAGTGAGTGAAGTAAGGACATGATTACATGAAGACACACTTGAGCTTGGTTACCAGTTAAGGAGAGACAAGTCAGTGAGGTCGTGTGTTCTCCAACCATGATCGGAGGAAGCTCATGGAACTTTCCCATGGTCTTTTTAAAACTCCCTTGTAGAATCAGCTTCATAAACGCGAGCAAAAAATAGTTGGAAAATTCCTATTGCTTATCCTGGTCTGTTTTTTTGCCAAATAGCTGTATTAACGCGAGAAGCTTAAAAGTTGACACAAGGGAGTGATTTTATTGATAGATCATTTGGTTGCAGATACGGGTGGTGGGTGAAAGATTATTGGCATTGGAGTTCTTAAGGAAATAACCTCTAAAGATGAAAGGAGCTGAGCTATTGGTAAGATGGAGGGGACATGAAAGTTCGATCACTGAAGGCTTGGAGTTACCAGCTATAGCAGGGTCCCAGATCTGACCTTGGGGAGGCATGAGTGGCTAATGTAATGCACAGGATCATGGATGAGCAGAAAGCCAGCAATTGACACACAAGGTTATTGAAAGATCATCTAAGGGCTGAGCCCCTGTGGCATAGTGGATGAGCGCGGGACTGCGGCCCACTGGGATGGAGGTTCAATTCCAGCTCCTCAAGAACAAAGGCTGGGCCTCCTACTCCCACCACAGGGGGCTGTGATGCCTAAAAAACTAAAAAAAAAAGATCATCTATGTGTATATGAAATAGCCACGATTGTAGAGTTGGAAAGGATGACATTGAGCTTTACCCGTACATCATCCAGAGAAGAATGGGAATGAGCTAGGGATCGGCAGATGACGGTATTTATTGGGGACCAGGGAAAAATACTAGTGGCACCAATGATGTTTGCTAATATGTAGCACCTGCTGTACATCTGTCTCGTTGACAAGGGAGTGTTCTCCCAAAGTAGGAAGCGTTTAGAGGAATCTCAGCCTACTGTAATTGTTCTGAAACTGTGGGATATAGAAATGAGTACCTGGTGACCTAAGAGTGATATATATTTTTTTAATTTTAAGTGGTTTACTACAAACATTTGAGTCAGATGGTAATATTACTGAAAAAAAATCAAAAAGTGAAAAAAACATGCTACTGAAATCTGAGGCTGTTTTATTAGAAGTAAAGTAGATTTGCTGTAGCCGACATAGTATGAGACTCTCTAGGCATACTGTTGAGCATGTGTCGTGTGATTTCTTGACTGCTATGCAAGTGTTAGCGAGGAAGGATGTCACTTTGAGGAATAAGACGGTGTCTGACTCAAGCCATAGTATTTTCAGTTGCCTCATATGCATATGAAAGTTGGACATTAAAGGAGACCAAAGAAGAATCTTTGCATTTGAATACATGGTGCCATCAAAGAAAATTGGAATTACCAGCAACTGTCAAATGAACAATTGCAGCTAGAATGGTCCTTAGAAGGGGTGATGGTGAGACTTGGCCTCATGTACATTGAACATGTTATTTGCAGAGCTCTGGCCTTGGAAAATGGAGCCCTGTGGTGCAGTGATGACACATTAGCTGTGATCCCCAGGGTCAGCAGTTGAGAACCACCGCAGCAGTGTGGGAGAAAGATGAGACTTTCCACCCCTGTGGACCAACAGGGACCGTCTCGGCAACTCTTAAGAGGTCTCTGAGTCATTACTGACTCGGTGCCCGTGAGGCCCTGCATTCGGAGCCCTGGTGGCCCAGTGGTTATGCATGGGGCTCCGATCTGCAGGGTTGGCAGTTTGAAACCGCCAGCCCCTTCTGGGGAGAAAGACGGGACTTCCTACTCCTGGAAATCGACCCAGGGTCGGCTCCACCCTGTCTCTTAGGGTCGCCACGAGTCAGTGTTGGTCCGGTTGCAGAGCATCATGCTGGGCAGAGGCCGCAGCAAAAGAGGAAGAGCCCGGGCAAGACGGGTTGACGCGGTGGCTGCGGCTGTGGCCCGAGCACCACCGTTGTGACGGTGCACAGGACCAGGCTGTGCCTCTTTCTGTGGTATAGAGGACCACTCGCGATCAGAACTGACTGACTCAGGGCCAGGCCGTGTTTCAGTTGCGTGTACACAGGGTCACTGTGTACTGTGTGTTGCACTGCTTCCACAGCACCTAACCGCACTGTTGTGTATCAGGTGTGAGCGACTGGGTAGGGATTAACACATGGGCTCTGGAGCGGCTACTCCTGTGAGGAGTTAGTCTCAGAAATGCACAGGGCACGTCTAGCCTGCTTAGAGGTCGCTGTGGGGCAGAATGGGCTCAGTGGCAGTGAGTTTGATTTTTGGTTTCTGGAGCTTACTGCCTGGATGCCAATCTTGGGTCCACTAATTCGCTGTGTGATCTTGAACAAGTGAGTTCTGTAAGCTCCTTATGTCTCAGGGAATAGTTCCCAGTACGGTTGTAGAGAGATCTGTTTATAAATGTAGTTGATAGGTATAAAGGGCTTCGGACAGCAGTTGCGTGATTGTGCACACAGTGTTTAGTGCAGCAGCTGCCACTATAGTAATTTTAGCAACAGAAAAAAGGGCAGGCGTTGTTCATCTTGAAAAAGGAAGGACTTCGGGAATTTAAAAAAATTTTTGTAAGGTCCATCATGTGAAGGAGGAATTTTCTCTCGTGATTCCAAGTCTAGGACTAACATAGAAGTAGAGGAGATGTTTTTATAATAGCTGTTCAGAAATGTAAACGAGGAGTTCTGGGTCACGAGGACTGATGCTGATAGGCTGATGGACCGTGTAAATGAGTAACGTGACATCTTATTGGTCAACCGTATCTTAATTACTGCATCAATCTAGATGAGCCTCCTGGTTGCTCCTTTTACCAGTTTAGCTGAGTTCGACTGAAGGACAGCCTTCCCCTCTCTGGGACCCCCTGCTTGGTTGGTGCTTGCGTCCCTTGCAGATTGCTCTCCCGGGGATCTTTCCCGGAGCCTGTGCTTGCTACAGAAGGTGTCCTGTCCGCCCCTGCTTCTACAAAATCCACATCTCTCCATCTCAGGAAGACATCCAGCAGAACATTGTCCTCCCTACGATCTAGGCGGCCTCTCTTGTGACAATCATTCCAAGCCAGTGATTCATAATAAACACTTCCACTTTAAAGGCATTCTTGTTCTTCCCCAGTTACTTAACACCCTCATGTTTTGAGTACTAAAAGATCTCACCCTTACTTCTAAATGGTTCTGTAGAAATTCTCAGAAATCCACAGACGTGGCACCTGAGCTCTTTTGGTCCCACCGTCCAGCTGTAACAGGTACTGAGAGCCGACGCTTAGAAGTGACAGTCGATGGCAATTCTCCATTTCTCTCAGCTCTCATGCACATTCCTCTACCCACGAACTCACAGTCTCTCCCTGAGAGCATCCTGTTGAAGACATAGCAGGCCTCCTGTCATTCCTCGGAGCTGACAGTTTCAAACAAGGGGTCACTTTCAAACCAGTCGTTTCCATGCTTTCTTGTTGTTGCATTTTGCCCTGGTGTGGAGAAACCGTTCAGAGTCAGGGGTAAAGCCTTTGTCAGGTTTCCAGCTTTGCATGCTGGCTCTCCCTAGTCATGTGACATCCACCTAGTCACTCAGCATTTCTCAGCCTTTAGGATCATTTATCTGTGAAAATAATGACATTACATTGTATGGGCTGAGTCAAACTGCAAGGGTTTAGTAAGTGAATATTTGTTATATGGTTGGGGTTATTTTTCCATCTGTAATTTCTTTTTCTCCTTTTGGCATCACTGCCCTCAGGTGGTGGGAGTAGGAGGCCCAGCCTTTGCTTTGTGGAGCTGGAATCGAACCTCCATCCCAGTGGGCCGCAGTCCCGCGCACAACCACTACGCCACCAGGGCTCAGCCAATTTCTTATTTTTTATAATAAACTTTTTGCAGTGTTTACCTTGTGTGTTTAGCTTCAAATAAAGAGTGGTGTATGAGTCCTAGAGAGAAATGGATTTCTCATTGATGCATTATGAAAACACTTTGTCTCAAGATGAACGTGGGGACAGGGATAAATGTGTTCATATTTACTTTTCCCTAGAGAACCTCCTTTTCATCTGACCAGAAGAGGCTGGGGTGAGTTTCCTGTCAGAGTTCAAGTTCATTTTAAGGACAGCCAGAACAAGAGGATAGATATCATACATAATCTGAAGGTATTGTAACAAAACATTTCTCCCTAGACATGAAGTGTCCCTTCTCACCGGGTATTTACAGCAGTGGGATTAGGTCTTCTGAGCAATGGGGGCCACTACAAAAGAAGTCAAGTGGCCCCTTCCCAGGGCACCGTGCTTCTGCTGAGGGCAGTGTTGGCTCAGTGGTAGCAATTTCCCCCATGTGTGTGAGCTTGTTGGCCATTGAACCCCAAGCTTGGACACCGCTTGTCAATGGGGGCTTGTGATGTTGTGATGTGAAACAGGTTTTGGCGGTTTCCAGATGGAGGTAGTGGGGAAAATGGCTGTTGATCTAATGATGGAAGACAGCCCACGAAGCCCCACAAGTCAGGCTGAGTTGATGGCAACCAGCAGCACACTTAACAAAGCCAAACTCGCTGCCGTCCAGTTGGTTCTGATTCCTGGAGACCCCGAGGTTCAGAGTAGAACTGCCCCATTGGGTTTCTGAGACTTCACACATCGGAACCTGATCGATGTCTCCTGAGGAGTGGCCGGTGGGTTCGACTGCTGACCCTGTGGTGAGCAGACTGATGCACAATCCAGTACACCAGTTGAACTCCTGCTAACGATGGCCACACGATTATGGCCATGCCATCCTTTTGTCTGTGGGATGCACTGTGTAGCACCGTGCCGGTTTGCAAAAGTCAACTGGGTGACTAAGAGAAGACGATTCTGATTAGATCTCACCAGGCTTATTTGGGGCCCATTTACTATAACACTTTCTGAAATCTATTTATACTTGCTTTAAAGGAGACAGATTATAAGTCATATCTCTCTGCAACATAAGGTGTTATATGTAAACCATAAAGTAAATGTGACCATATTAATTAAGGAAGTACAAGGCTGTAATGATTTTGATGTGCTTTGCAATAAATCTTTATTGATGTATCCACCTGACTTATGATGTAGCCATTATAAATTAAATTTATGAAGTGTTTGCTCTCCATGGGGAAACACTATACTTCCATCATATTGTGGTGGGTAATAAAACTTGTATGAGGGCAACTATAACTTTAAAAAGGTAGAAAATCCAGAAAAGAAATCTACAAAATTATGAGATTATTTCTGCTTCAAAGGTGGCAACTTTCCCTCTTTAAAATAAAAAAGGGGGGAGGGATTTGCTGAGCCTCGGTGGCATAGTGGTTGTGTGTGGGACTGCGGCCCACTGAGACAGAGGTTCAATTCCAGCAGCAGCTCCACAGGAGCAAAGACTGGGCCTCCTACTCTAACCACCAGAGGGCAGTGATGCCCAAAAAACAGAACAACAAAAAAGTAAAGGACACATCAGACAGTGACAAAATAATGATAACTTGTAAATTATTAAGGATTCATGAGGGAGGGGGAGGGGGGAAGGAGGAGAAATATGAGGAACTGATACCAAGGCCCTAAGTAGTCCGAGGATGTTTCGAGAATGATGATGGTAACAGATGTACAAATGTAGTCTGCATACAATAGATGTCTGTGTTGATCGTGATAAGAGTTGTATGAGCACCCAGTACAATGATTTTTAAATGTTTTCCAGCTTTATAGATAATAAACATGCTTAATTTCTATCATTGAAAGACAAGCCATTATTTCCCCCCAGGACTCTATAATAATTTCATGTGCATTGTTCTTTACATGTAATCCTAATATTTTATTTCTCTCAAAGCACTCACTTTGTTAAGCATTTACCAGATTTCTGCCATAAACTTTATCCCAATTGTGAGCAAAAAAGTTGAGTGTATATCTGTAGGATTACCTATTTCCCTTCAGTTCTACAAATGCACCCTTTTTAATCATAAGGCATGCTAAAATGTGCCCTCCCTTGGTGAGGGCTGCCCTTGATATGTAAGCTATTTTGTAGCGATTACTGTGAAACTCAGTTGCCGGGCTGAGCCCCGGTGGCATAAGTGGTTGAGTGCAGGACCACTGCGGGCTTGGCGGTTCAAATGCAGTGGCGACTCTCAGGAGCGGGGTAGCGCCCACGACCACCAGAGGCAGTGATGCCCACAAAACAAAACAAAACAAAACAAAAAACTCAATTGCCTTCTGCCACGCAGACCTGAAATCAAGTGCAGAGCGTATGGCCCCTGCTCAGAAGGGCAGGGAGCGGTTCTGTGTCGTAGAAGAAGGTTTCCCAACGTTGGGCTGCTCTTTAAGCTTGTACATACCTCTTAGGCACACTGGATCCAGCCCTAACCCCTAACAGGAAGAACTGTTGGCAGGCTTTTACACGCCATATAGTGTATATCAGAATTCTTGGCAGATTAAGATGGTGTATTGAGGTATGTCTTACCAGTTTTTCTGAAAAACTTAAATTTTACTTATCATCTCCTGACTTGAAGATCCTAAACACCTGTTAAATGGTTGTGTGCTCTTCATCTGCACTGAAATGTCATCACCTCTGGCATTTCTGTGCTAACTCTCAGGGTTACCTGGGATTCTATTTTGTTCTAAATAGTCATTAAGGTGTGGCCAGTGTTCTTTATTTATGGCCTCTCTTAGAGTCTCCCCTTCCCATGATTGCGAAGCTGCTATTCCCGGTTATCCTTCATTCTAATCTGTCTTTTCCTTCATTCTGTTCTTACACCACTATCAGATCATGAAACACCTCCCTACCCCCCACCAAGTCGTTTGTCACGCATAGCAACCAGGTGAGGCAGGGTGGAGCCTCCTCGTGTGTTTGCGGGGCTGTGACGTGGGAACAGATCGTCTCGTCCTTCTCCCTCGGAGCAGCTGGCAGATACAAACCAGCCATCTTTCAGCATTCCCTGCCCGACGGATAGCCAGCTCTGCCGAAAAGGATTCCAGTGTACTGTTTTTCCACAATCTTGACTGAATTCCTTTCAAGTTCAAAGTCCCCAACCAACGATTTGGAGCTCCTCACATTGTGACTGAGCATCCAGCTCCTGAATGACCACACAGATGTCCTGCATGAGGCTCATTCTGCAGGCAGCCAGGCCTGTTTGCCCCGGGAACGCCCCTCCCTGCTGCTGACCTCTTGGGGCTTCCCTGCTCTCTCCCGTGCCTGTTTGAGTCATTTCCTTTCCTCACATTTCGATTGCCTTAGGAACTTCCCCTGTGACATCTGTGTGTTGTCAAATTCCGTAGCACATAGCAATCTGTGCTCAACCACCCTCCTGGAACGCAGTCCTTCCCAAGACAACCCATTTTCTCATTTAGTAAATGCATCCTTTTTGCCTTAGTCCCATCTGCTACAGTTTGTTTTCTTACAAAACTTTGGCTTATAAGAACCCTACAAATGTTTGATGATACCCTTGTTACCTCCCCTTAAATCCTTCTCCAGACAAAATCTGTTTGTTTAAATTTCTTATATGCCAAACTTTCCTGTTCCTTTTGCAGTTTTGATATTACAATTTTTTCTCTGCCTCTCCTAAATAAGTGTAACTTAAAAGTGCCCTTATTGCCCTCCCACTCCCACTTGAAACATTTTACTGCATTTTCAGGAAGGGTTTTCCCCTTCATCAATTCCTGCAGTTTGTCCTGGGCCTTGGACTCCAGTCTTCCTGTTGACTGGACATTTTCATCACTCCCTTCTGCTGGCTCTTCTCCCTTGAACGCAGTTTCCCTGCCCACTCACTCGCTCATGTGTGCTTTTTTCTTTTTTAAAGAATTATTGCATTGGGGGCTCTTCAGATGGGCTTTGGGCCTCCACCCCAATGTGCCTCATTCACATGGATAGAGATGTTTGTTTTGGAATTTTTGATACATGATTCTGTCCATACTTCATGATCACACAGGCTGGTGTGCTTCTATGTGGGTTTATTTGCTTCCCTGCTAGATGGCTGTTTGTTTAATTTCAAGTCTTTAAGACATCAGACACTATATCTTTGAATATATGGACACCATCTGCTCTCTTCACCACATTTATGTCTGCACACATTTTGTCTTCAGCGATCTTGTTGGGAAGGGAAGTATCAGAGAGCCAGGTTATCAGAACAAAGTGTTCTTGTGGTGAAGAAGGCCTTGAGTAGAAGCCCAAAATCCATCTGCTAACATAATACTTAACATATACATTGGCCTCTATCCCTTTCATTATAAATTAATATATTTACATATATATGCCTATGGTTATACCTCTGTAAGTAGTAATTTGCCTCCTATCCCTTTCCTCTATTTCCTTTTGCCTTTTATCCCACTATTTTGCTCACCCTCCATTCAGCTCTCAGTAAGTCCTCTGGGATACATTGCACTTTATTAAACACCACCAGGCATCACATGCCCTCCTCACCATCGATTTTAGATCTCTTATTGTTCCCTAATTTCTGAGATTGTTGCTGGTCTCATGTGCCCCCTGGACTGCCAGTCCTGTTGTTTTCTCCTCAGGATTTTTTGTCTTGCCTCTCTTAAATAGATAGACATAGAGTGAAAGACAAATAAAACAGACAAAAAAACAATAGATAGTTCCAGTTCTGTCTGCTGATTCTTACGCATGTTTTCCAATCAAGTCTGAACGGAAATGTATGTTTTTCGAACAAGCCAAGCCCTCTGTCCCCCAAGCCAGAAGTCTTGTTTTGAGGATTCCTTGGGGACTTGGATCCTTTGCTCCCCTTGCTGCCTTGTTATACTCATTCCCGCTGCGTTTCACCCCGCTGTGCATGGGGAGACAGTGTCTCCAGAGCTGTCCCCGACAGCACTCAGAGCCAGTGAGGGCACATCGTGTCTTGCGGTGGGCTGGCTCTACAGTCCTCTCTCTGCACTGGCTGCTCCTGGTGCTCGGTGGACCTGGATGAGGTTACTCCAGCATGGTCTGGACAGACCTGCCTCTCCCCCCAGACTATGTTTTCATTGCTGTCCTCTGAATTGCCTTCTGGGGAGTCAATATAGCTCAGCTTAAGCCCAGTCCCTTCATTCTCGCTGCTCGTTTACTGCTTCATGCCAGTGTATTGCCCTCAAGACTTGACTCTCTGCCGTGGAGACAAGCAATACCCTCCTCGTGGTGTATTAGTGCCCTGTTCCCCATCACCCTCATTTTCTTTCCTCTGTTTTTCTTTCCCCTCTCTGTTACCCTTAAAGGCAGATTTTTCTTTTTCCTTTTTTTTAAGGCAGGTTTTTCAAGGAACACATTATACTCACTGTTTTCTGAGCCAGTTTGTTATTTAGTGACCTGAGTTCATGTTTTGGGAGTTTTATCTCAGAGCAGTCATCTCTATCCCAGTCTTGCAGATCTGGTGTGTTTTCTTGTTTTTAGGAATTTGCGGTTCTGTTTCACGTTTCTCTCCCATTCCACGAGTGTCTTTCTGGTGACCCTGATGAGCGCAGTGGGTAGGGAGGGCTAGCTGGGAGCCGTCTAGCTCTGGCATTGGGACAGATGCACCCGGGCTTCATGTGGAACAGGGCTAGGGAGTGTATACAGCCCACAAATCCTCCACACCAGCTAACACCACACCTCACCAAGGAGAAGCAGTTCCAGCTTCCTCATTCTTGATGCCTTTGAGACAATGCCAACTCATAGGACCCTCGAGGACAGGGTAGAACTGCCCCCATGAGTTTCCGAAACTCGTTTATTTTTTTAAACACACTCTTTAGGGAATAGAATACCCCATTTTTCTCCAGCTGATTGGGGGTTTCAAACTGCTGGCATTATGTTAGAAGTGTGTTGTGTGACCACTACACTATCAGGGCTCCTGAGCCATCGTGTGAGGGCTGAGTCAATTAAAAGTCTGACCTGTATGGCCCACGAATATTGTTACCAACATCCCATGACCTCTGGCAGGGAGAAGTTTCCCCACCCCTGATGCAGAGTCTTTGCTCCACACGAGAGACTAGTGGCTTTTGACACTCATACGATTTGCTAAGCCGTGAGCATTAACCCCTAGCTCCTTTCTTTGCAACAGTTAATCCCCCCTTTAATGTTTCATCTTACGAGCGTTAATCTCATGACAGTATCACGCTGTTAACCCGTGCTGGCTGCTGAGGAACTCACACAGACTTGAAATCTATCCAGCTTCTTCTTTTCCCGGTTGGCTCTGCTTTCTGCCCAGCTTCATCACGCTCTCCTTGACTCTCCGTGTACAATAGCTTCATTGTTAAGCTCTCATAAGTCCTTTTTTTTTTAATGGTGCTGTAAATACATTTAAAACTAGTAATAAGCGTTGAGCTTCTTTGCATGTAATTGTAAATCCTTTGGTTATCTTCTTAACATATTCCCTCAGGGTATGCACTTTTCTTTCCTCTAAAATTTCATCCTTGATGTTAATAGACTTAAAGGTAGTAAGCCTAAAAATGGAATGAAAATTTAGGCAGTGAAAACCCAAAACCTAACTATATATACTTGTTTATAAGCCAAGGCTGTCATCTGTATGGAAGCAGCCGGTGTCCTCTTTATCCCGCAGAGTGGCTTGTGAATTCAAACACCTGACCTTTGGATTCGTAGCTGAGTGGATTGTAACCACTATGCCACCAAAGTCAGACTGCCTGTGAGTGGATGCCGACTGCAAGCGACCCTGTGGAACCGAGTAGAATTGCCTTTATGGGTTTCCGATCCTCGCTCCTTCCAGGAGCTGAAAGCCCCATCTACCTCCCCAGAAGCGGCGGGTGGTTTTGAACTGCCAACCTTGCACCTCGCAGCCGGATGCATCACCACTATGCATGCTTTCAGGGCTCCAGACTGCTTTAAAAATGACCACCGTCACCTACCTTTATACTGTTTTCATGAATTGTAGTGCATTTTTTTTCTCCTCAGAAAACCAGAGGGTTTGTATTGACATAACAAATTGATAATTTACATTGTGATAAAAGTAAATTCTATGACTCAAAGCCTGTGGTGAGTGGAGGTTTAGATGTAAGTGTAACTTAAGATTTACAAGTAAGCACAGTGAACACTCTTCCTTTTGTCTTTCACTAGCTGGATAGAACATACACTGGCTTGCAGACGCTTGGAGCAGAGACGGTAGGTATTTTCCTATAGTGTGCTTGAGGAAGAAACAGAATGAAAATTGATCATTTTTAATTAGAAAGAAGTACTTAAGTGCTAGATTTGAAAATAATTGATCTCTTCCACCCCATTTAACTATATATGTATGTATTTATATGTATATATATATACACACACACACACACATATTAGCAGTAGTCATTATAACCCGCCAGCTCGTACAATATTGCAGTGTAGGGAAAAACACTGTGTCATTGGAGAAGGTACAGTGTTTACTGAGTACTGACCTGGATGCTGGAGATACAGAAATTGCTACAACAAACTCCTGCCCTCCGGTATTGGCAGCCTTGCTGGTTCTGGAAGTAGGAGAAGGCGATCAGTAACAGTAATTTGGGTCTAAGTAACGGCCAAGGAAGGAGCTGTGCGGAGCGGCACGTTGGCGGGCAGGCTTTGGGCTCTGTAGGACTTTGCTGCTGGACTCACAAGCCCTGTTGCCCGGCTGTGTAGGTGGTGGATGTTGAGCTCCACCGGCACTCTCTGGGAGAAGACTACATCTGTCCACAGCCCTCTGAGTCCGCCGTCTCTGACGCGCCCCCGTCTTTGCCTTTAACCATTCCAGCCCCGGTGAAAGCTTCCTCTCCCATCAAGCAGTCACTGGAGCCAGTGCGCGATACCTCTGGGGAGAAGGGTAAGAACGGGTTTTCTCTCGCCTGAGTAACAGGGTGCCGAACTGCTGCTTGCAGACCCTTAGAATGCGTGGGGAAGGGTTTTCTCATAGACAGATAGGCTACTTCTTTCTGCACAGATCTGTTATGGGAACAGCCATACTTCTGCTCCCTTCAGAAAAAGTGTGTTTTCCAATATTTTAGAGAGTGTGAACGCAAACCCACTGCCATCAGTGTGGTTCCAGCTCAAAGTGACCCCACACAGGACTCCCAAGGTTCTTTGTAAGGGTTTGCAGGAGCAGCGGGCTGTATCCTTTCCTCTCGCTGGAACACAGGCTTCTGAAGAGCATCCGGTTTTTGACTCTTTGGTAAAAGAAGTGATAGTTAGTTGCATCACTTGTTACATTGGGAGAAGACTTTGTTGCTTGGCCCCTACTTAGCTTAGGTAAACAGGAAACTCTTTGACCTTGGCAGCTTCCCCCTTAACAAGCGCATCATTGCACAAGTCGGCAACATTTGGGAACATGCATCCTAGTTAGTTGCCAGTTGAGTGGGTTCTTAGCAACAGCAACGCTGAGCCCTGTGCGCAGTAGAGCAGTGGGGGTTGGGGGGGTGAGCACTGACTGCCCAGTGGTTCCTCTGCCTGAGCCCCTCCCGGCAGGCCATCTCGCCCAGGGCCTTCTGCCTCTCCCCTGACCTCTGGAGAGGCGCCATGTCCTTCTTCAGGGACAGCTCTCTCCTGACATGCCTGAAGTAAGATGTCAGACAAAATCTGTGTATGAGGGGACTTCAGAAAGTTTGCAGGAAAATGGAATTAAAAGATAATAAAGGTTTTCCATGAGATTTTTGAAGACCCCCCTCCCCATATAAAATTGATTCTAAGCCTTGTTAATCTTAACGTCAAGCATACATTTTAACATAACATATGTATTCTTTTATGAAATCTCAAGTTTTTCCCTGTAAAGTTTTTGATTCTAATGTAAAAAGTGGTAGAGTATAATGGATGCATTTGCTTTTTGTTACTGTATGTGGTTTAAGGTTGCTGTCTTTTTAAATTTTAATTCATTAAAATTTTAATTAAATATAATTCTAGGCATGATGTTTACTTTTCATGCCCCAAACGCATAATGGTCTGAGAAGTTCTGTTGATTAATGATTACATTTGCTTTACTGCTCAAAAATTCTAAAAGGATGCTGAACTGATAGAGTTCTTCTTGTTTTACTCTTTGTTCATAAAGAAATCGTTTTATTGCTTCAAAAGGAGCTCTGACTTACCATCTCTCTCTATTTTGTCTCACTCAGGATTTCCAACTAACCCTGAGGCTGAGAGACAGACTACATTTTATTCTTTACCTTCTTCCTTGGAACGAACACCCACCAAAATAACAGCTTCACAGAAAGTTACCTTTTGTTCTCATGGTAATTCTGCTTTCCAGCCAATAGCATCAAGCTGCAAAATCATACCCCAGAGTCAGGTTCCTCATCCTGAGTCCCCTGGAAAGTCCTTCCAGCCCATAACCATGAGCTGCAAGATCGTCTCAGGTATGCACAAGTCATGTACAAGTCACAAGTCATGGGTGTGAAACGTTGTGTGGAACAGCCAAACTTGGTCTTTGTTTGCACTGATAGCTCTTGGGAGGAAAGTCATTCATATCGAAACAGTTACTGAGTGTGGGAAAGAAATTAAATGCAGATGTTCACAATTTGCCCCGACCTTCCTTACCCCCAAGTCAGCCCCAGTAGAGGCTTTGGTTGGGGGAGGGAGTGGGACTCCAGTGGGGCTTGAACTTCAGGATTGTATGCAGGAAGCCTTGGGAGGAGTGAAAGTGGCCATTCTGTGCCTCGTGGCAGCCTCACGTTTCTGTTGGATAGGCCTCCTACGCGTTGACGTCAGTGTGCGTTCTGGGTTTAGCTGTTCCAACTCAGAAAAGATCTGGAGGGACAGCTTACACTGTCCAGGCAGTGAGACGGCTTCTGCACAAAACTTAAAAGAACCATCTAAAATTAGACAACTAAACCGGAATGTATTCCAAGTCCTAGAAAGTGATAAAAAATGTTGGCATAAACAGAGATCATCGAAAGCCAAGAAGCTGTTGCATAAAGCAAGTCTAACCAAGGACAGGGAGATGGGTAGATAGCTCTACCTGTCAAATGGAGACATTCTGGAACTTGACACTTCAGGGATGGAATAGCTGAATATGTAAATTGAGTCAACGTTTAGTAAAACGTTTAGCAGTAAATAGTTAACCATTGGGACTGTGCTGTGAAAACTTGAGTAACCTTTGAGACAGTTCTATGAAAACTCAAATAATTGTTGAGGCCATTCTATAGAAGCTCAAATTTCTCTGGATTTTGGCTGTGACTGTGTTGTAAGACATTTGTCTTGGCTAAGTGAATTTTATGTTTTCCTTTTGGAAATGGGTTGTAAATCAGGACATCTGGTTTCAAAAGCCAGCTGTGCACCACTAATTCCCTCCCTCGACTGTGTGTTTTGTAAGGAGCCCTCGTGGCACACTGGTTAAGCAGGTAGTGGGGTGAACTCACCCCAGCAACTCCATGGAGGAAAAATGAGGCCATCTGTGTTTCCATAAGAACTACAGCCTTGCAGATCTTGTGGGCCATTCTCCCCTGTCCTCTGGGACCACTGTGAGCCAGCATGGACTCTCAGGGCACGTGTGAGAGCGGTCTGCCCACGATGATAAGAGAGAAGGTGTCTTGTCTTCAGGGTGCAGCAGTTCCACAGTGTTGCAGAACATGCACACCGATCACCTGGAGACAGGTCTGGGGTAGGGGCCTGTAAATCTGCTCCTAGGAAGCCCCTGCTGCTTCACCTGCTATTGCCAGAGACAGCAGAGAGGTGGAGCCCCTCCACCCAGAGCTTCTCAGGTGCCGCCTCTCATACATGAAGCAGGCTAGGCACCCTCCCGATTTGTAACCTTATGTCCTGGCCGCCAGGCTTCTCTTTTTTTCTGCAATATCTTAGATGGACTGACCAGATGTATTTTCTTTCTCCTCTCTTTTTAATTAATAAAGGTTCCCCAATATCAACGCCAAGTCCATCACCATTACCTCGAACCCCAACTTCTACTCCAATCCACGTGAAGCAAAGCACCGGCAGTTCGGTTATTAGTAATCCTTATGTTATCATGGACAAGCCTGGGCAGGTTATTGGTGTCACCACTCCCAGCACAGGTGTGTATATGATTAATAGTTATAAGCCTCAAAAGCTTTGATCTCTTGTTAAAGATGAAAACCTAGTGTGATTTAGAACCCATGTAATGAAAGAACCTCCACCGTTCAGTAAGGTAAATAAATCTAAGTGATTACAAGGTGCATAGAAACATTCTATTACATTTCGAATCAACTTTCCTCTGAACTTTTCAGAGGACCCTCGTACATAAAACAACCCAGTACCATTTCTTTAAGGCAGGAGTTCTCAACCTTCCTAATGCCACGACCCTTTCATACAGTTCCTCCTCAACCATAACAATATTTCCATTGCGACTTCATAACTGATTTCGCTGCTGTTTTGTCAGATGACCCCTGTGAAAAGGTCGTTATATCCCCAAAGGGGTCACGACCCACAGGTTGAGAACCACTGCTTTAAAGGAAGGTTATTTTTTTCTTCCTTCTCCAGGGAAAATTTGTTATTTATGAAAGTTGTACTTTTGGGGATTTCATTCTCTCCTAGGATTAAGGTAAACCCTAATTTCAGGCATTTAAAGGTGCTCCATTTGAGCATCGGATGTGGGGCTGCTATGTGATTCTGCAGTCTCGAGCTGTGATGTTAACAGATACATTTACACCCATGTTCTTTGCAGCATTATTCATAAGAACACAAACACAGAAATAACCCAAGTGCTAATCAATGGAGAATGGGTAAACAAACGAGGGTAGATATGTACTGTGGAGTTTTAGAGAGTGACAATCTGAAATAACCTCCCATCATAGATGAGCCTAGAGACCATTATGCTACGTTAAGTGGCACAATGACATATGAGACCATGGTTACGGAAGAAAAAGAAGGGCCCTTTGGTAGTTCCCAGGGATGGAAGAGTGAGGGACAGAATGCCACTGATGAGAGACTGCCATATCTTAACTTACCGTGGGCGCGTGAAAGGGAGGTCAGCACATAGAAAATATTGTACACACACATTTGAAGGTGCTGCCAGAGTAGTTAAGGGATGTAGTACAGCAAAGGGCACGGTGAGCACCCTGGGAGGACTGTTACCGGGTGTCAGGGCTCAGATTGTTGCCTCAGGCAGTCCCTAAAGAACGCACTTATGCCACAGCCTACATTGGTGAATACAGGCTGTGCTTTTCATAGCTGTTGTGTGGACCTGGGAGGTGCAGGTCACTGGTGCCTTCCCCTCAGCAGAGCCCAGAAAACCCCCAAACGAACTATTTTGCTGAAAGTCAACTCTGACTCATCACAGGTGACCCTGCAGGAGCCCTAGTAGTGAAGTGGCTGCCTTGTTGGCCTCTAAGCACAGGGATAATAGTTCGGACTTACCAGCTGCTCCACAGAAAAAAGACGGGACTTTCTGCTCTTGTAAAGATTTACAGCCTTAAAAAAAAAAAAGATTTATAGACGGTGTCCACTTTGCACCATCTACCAACTGCTCTGAAGGGGGTCACAGTGGAAGGTCCTGGACAGAGCAGTAGTCAGATGGAGGACAAAACTCCGAAAGACCAAGGTTAGCAGTCTGACGAGACCGGTGGGACCCCCGAGATTATGCCTCTTAGACACCCCAAAAACTCGAAACTGACCCACTCTGGAGATCGCCTTTCAACTAAGCCACGGGCAGCTCTATAAAGTGAGCCGTAGCAACCATGGGCCTGTGCGCTTAGGAACAGTGAAACATCTGAGGAAAAGGCATATTCCCAAACACAGAGTTCCTAAGGCAGGAAGGGGCAGGAAAGGTGTGTGGGTGAAAACAGGGACCCAGGGAAGAAGTGGGGGGTGCTGTTCTACTAAGGGGGTTGCATCCAGTGTCATGAAATAAATATGCTGAACGGGAAACTATTTTGCCTGGTAAATTGGTACCCAAACCACAATAAAGTGTTTTTAAAGGGCAAACCTAAAGTAGTTTCTTAATAATAATTACACATTCTTTTCTAATTGATAATAGTTACATTTGGAAGACTTCCTCTTCAGACCTGCAACTGACACGGTTAGCTTTTCCAAATGGAGCTTTTAGTTGTGAACTTGGTACATTCATATGCACCAAGTCATAAGGAAAGTGATCCTACCTTTCTTTAAATAGGGTAGATTTTGCCTGTGAGAGAGAAGTTAAACCTGTTGTTAGAAAAATGGCACTCGGAGGAAAAGCAGTGCTCTTTTCCAATAACAGACTTCACGTTTCAATCGGATTCACGGGCTGCCTGGACACACACAACTACATAGTGCTCAGCTTTCTGGAGAATTGTTCCCCTCATTTGTTATTTATTCTTGATTTCCATATCAGATCCATTAAAAAGAGGGGCTTGGACAAGTTTGTACACTCGTACAAGTGTACGAAATGGAGTGGGATTCGTACAGTGTGTTGGGTGGCCCGCGCAATGCGAGTGCAAGGTTTCAGATAGGAGCAGAGCACCTGTCTCTCTACCTTGATGTGTTTTTGTATATGTCAGGTCATAATGATTTCCCCAGTGTGTGCTTTCAACTTCTAAAAATTGAAAAGAGTTAAAAGGGAGAGTGGATGCAAATGATTTAAAATTTTAGTTTGCATTTTCCCTTAGTTAAATCTGTCTTGCTTACCAGGAAGTCCTACATGCAAGCTCTCCACAGCTTCCCAAGGAACGGGCTCCCCAATTCCTAAAATTCATGGAGGTGGTTTTGTCGCATCTGCTGTCAAGGTAAGACCTGTGGCATAGTCGCACATTGCTAGTTTTTAAAGACAAAGAATTTTTTCTTCAATGATGTAAGTTTCATAGGGTAGATTACTCAAGCTCATACATAGTTACACCATTGTGGACTTCAGACTCCCCCACCCCCTCCTTGCTCTCAGCACCTTTCTCAGATAGTCCCCCACCCTGATGAGGAGTGGGGACCAGGAATAATATATCAGCCGAGGTACCTAATTTTACCACAAAAACTGCATTAAAAACACGGTACCGGGCGGAGCCCCGGTGGTGTAGTGGTTGTGCTCAGGACTGCGGCCCACTGGGATGGAGGTTCAATTCCAGCTCCACGGAGCAAACGCTGAGTCTCCTACTCCCACCACCTGAGGGCAGTGATGCCCCCCCCTCAAAAAAAAAAAACAAAAACACAGTACCTTGTCCACACATCAGACTATCGGTTTATAAGGACAATTCTTATGTCTCCACAAGCTGGGGTGGGTTTTTTGCCCCCTTTCAGGTAAACAGCTCTTGTTATTTGAAACTCGGAACTTCAGATCTCTGATTTGGTCAAAGCAGAGAGACATAGTAGCTTACTGCTTGGCAGCTTTGTTAGTTCTTTAGCCTGTGTGTCATAGCCTGCGGTTTTAGTTTAAAACTCTTCAAGTGTCAGTTGTCTGAAGATGCCCCGAGACTTATTTCTCATATATGACTAGTGCCTAACAGCGCATTTCTTATGTCTAGGCTCAGAACAGTGGCCTAGTCAGTGGTTTCCCCATCCAAAACAGTAGTGTTCTCTAAAATGTGTGGTTGTCCCTGAGTACCGGACAGGTGGATGCACCAGTTCCCTGGCAAGCCTTACCTCTGCCTGTCACCTTTTCATGTTGGTGGATGATCCTTTCAGTCAAGCAGAGTTTTTTACTCTTTCTTGCCTGTTACATGTATTAAATTTTACGTTGTCTCTGAGAGTTGCATGTTTCCTTTGAAAATTGAACAAATGAATAGACTGGCCTTTGTTGCTCGTGCATTTGTGGATTGTTTTTTTTTTTCTTTCTGTTGCTGTGTCTTTTAAAACCTCTATTGGAGAATGTAACTCCGGCCTCATGGTTCTTTAGTCAGAATCAAGCTGTGAGTGCCATTGTAAGGGGTGTGTTAGGAAGCGTCCAGCTTGTTCTCCTGCTCCTGCGCGGCTCTTGGGCTGAGCAGGAATGAAGTACGTACTCGTCCTTGAGAGGCTTACCCTGTCAAGAGGTGCTGTGAGAGACGCTGTGTGAGCCTGGGTAGACCAGAGAAACAAATTCATAAGCACTTATATGTGTATAAGAAAGGTTTATATACAAGAGCAACTGTACATTAAGAAAAAACTTCCTAGCCCAGTCCAAGGTCATAAGTCCAATATTAGCCCATATGTCCAATACTAATCTATAAAGTCCTCTTCACACTCACAAGACACATGGAATGAAGCCTAATGCAGGACGATCGCAGGCCAGTGGGTAGAAAGCCTTTGGATCCAGTGGTGTTGTCAGCATCTCAGCGCTGGCAGGGGTCTCTAAGTGGCTCCTTCAGTTCCCAGGGCATGGGGTCTACCAGCATTGTGCTGTGTCTTGTCAGTAGAGCATCTCCAAGGGAGTGAGTTGTGAGTCTCCCACCTCCAAAGCGGAAATACTGCTGGATTTCCCAGAATTCTCAGAGGAGGTCACGCCCACACAGGTCTCATTGGCTACGTCCAGATTGACACGCTAGGCTCCGTCTACACTCTTAATCCTCACCAAATTAAGTGACTGCTACAGACACCCATCACACTCACAGCAGGACACTGGCAGCAGTTTGTTGCTAAGTGACTGCTTCACATTTAGGTTTGAAAAGAGTATTAAAAGGCAGATAGACTTGGAGGATACCAACGAATGTGGATGTTTTATGTTGTTTTGTCTTTTGGTTATTAGTGTTACAACAACATCTCCTGTGTAACAGTCCCTGGAATTTCCTCAAGCACCCGTTCTACCCTCATTGTGTAATATTCCCTTTTACCTCCATAGCAGGAGGACTCTCTGTTCGCATCTATGCCCCCTCTTTGCCCGATTGGAAGTCATCCTAAAGTTCAAAGCCCCAAGCCGATCACTGGAGGACTGGGAGCATTCACAAAGGTACGTGCTTGGGCGGCTTACTTCTGAAGTCCATGTGGTCTCTTGTGACCTGTGGGAGCTCCTCCAGCACATAACACTCCGTGTGCCTCAGCTCCACGCCCAGATGCTGTCCCCAGATACGCCTCCGCTTATTTAGACGTGCGGCTGGGTCCCGGTAGATGGGCACTTCCGAGGACACTGTGTGTGTGTGTCTCTGTCGCCCTGCTGCTTCACGGATGAAAGGTGTATCTAAATTGTATTGGAGATTCACAAGATCAAGTCTAGGTCATTTGGGTCCTTTTAATAGTTGTCATAGACTGTATTCAAGCAGAATTTTGATTTTGATAGTCATTCTTTACAAACCATTCATTAATTCATTCTCCTGTAAATGGCATAGATTCACATGTGAGTAGTATTTTTCATGGGATGTCTGTTCAGTGTCATTATCATGTTTGTTGTAAGGTGATCATCAAACAGGAACCCGGTGAAGCCCCCCACGTGCCCACGTCAGGAGCTGCCAGCCAGGCACCACTCCCCCAGTACGTGACTGTGAAGGGGGGTCACATGATAGCTGTGTCTCCTCAAAAACAGGTCATAACTGCTGGAGAAGGGTCTGCCCAGTCACCACAGATCCAGCCCACCAAGGTTTGTTTTGGGCAGGGATGGGGAATTCGATATATCCTTTAAGTCTTGTTTGGCTGAGTAACTGACAAGTGCTGAAAAGCTAGAGGGTGGCTGCGGAGCTAATACCTAGATCAGCCTGTAGCTGAGAGCCCAGCGTGGGGGGCCCCCCCACCCCCCACACTGTGCTTGTTGCGATGAGTGACACAAGCAGTGTGAGGTCCTAGAAGCTGCAGGGATCATCTGACACTCGGCCACCCTTGTGGTGGCCAAGGCGATGGGCTTCATGGACTGAGGCCCACTGGTCCAGCTCTGTAGTATGTTTAATGATTCTTGATGCTTCAGAGAACTTCCTTTCCTCGTTTGTAGGGGACAATAGAGAAATTATTGTACTCGGGAACCATCCAATGTTTATTATGTCTGTTGTCATGCATCAGTAAGAAGTAGTAGTATCTATTGAAACTTGTATATTGCATGCTCTTGTTTATCCATTAACATCAATCCTCAAAATAAGCCTGCAGATGGTGTATTTTAACCCCGTTTTACAAATAAGGCCAGCTCTGGGGTAAGCAACATCGCTTTCAGCTCCTGCAACTAATGCATGGTGGTTTGAAGCCAGATCTGCTGGCTCCTGAATTTCTCTTTCCAGAAAGAATTCACATTTGTAAGCACTGTCTGCCGGCTGTGCCTAAGCATGCATTTAGGAGCCCTGGTGGTGTGGTTACGAGTTGGGTTGCCAACTGCCACGTCAGCAGTTTGAAACCACCAGCCACTTCTCAGGAGAAAGATGAGGCTTTCTGCTCTCATAAATGGTTGCCTTGGGAACCCACAGGGCAGCTCTACCCTGTGAGTCAGAATCCGCTCTATAGCAGCGGGCTTTGTTTTAAAGCATGATTTTCTAGATGCTCCAGAATGAAATTAACTCTGTTCTTTGGTAGATATGTGGGGCTTCAAAAGTTTGTGGAATTGATTGTGATAGTGATTGTACAACACTGCTTGATTTGACTGAACTATTGACTGGTAGGTGTCAGGACTAGGTCTTAATGAAATGGTTTGAAGAACAAAGTGTGAAAAATGGAATTTAAAAGTAATGTCTTTTTTGAAGCTGCCTAAAATTTCTTAGCGTCATGGGTTTTACCTAATAAAACTCACCAAGGATTAAAAATTTTATTTTTCTTAGCACTCTATAGGATGCTTGTTTTTGAACTTGAGAGATCACCTATCTAGGTAGCATGAGTTGTTTTGAGAAGAGTACTCTAAGATAAGGGGAGGAGTGGAGTTGTTTTTAAGATATTTGGGTTAGTGTGGTCACCACATCAGAATTGAGATAAAATTGCATAGCATTGAGGTTGGGTCCAAAAATCTTGTAAGAGCCACTGATCACTTTTCAAGCTACCTGAACATGAAAGTCATCTGATGATGACAAATCCCGGAGATGAAGGTTCTTCTGCACCACCACCATCCTCCACCACCCCTCAGACTCCGACTCGGAGACTTCCTATGAGACTCTGGGAATCAGGATTTTTAACAAGCTCCCTCTTGATTCATGGGGTCAGGCAAAAAGCCTGTGGGACTTGCATAGCCAGAATCACTTAGCCTCGCATCTTTACCCGCCTCCTAACAGTCTCCCTGTGTTTCTGGCCTCAGAATTTATAAAGCATTCCGTCAGAATCTTTCAGTGATTCCATTGTTGTCGTCTGGACTTTCTTACACAGTGGCGTCCTCGAGTTTTCAAGTCCGTTTACGTAGCCTCATGATAAACGGGATGACTAACTGACGGTTAACTATCTGAGATTACTGTTTCTGTGCAGGCAGCCTGCATGAGGAGTTGGCACTCGTGGGTGCTAGCCACCGTGAGCTGGGGCGAACCCCGCCCGCTCCCGCACCCAGTGTGGCAGCCCCCTGTTGGTTCACTGTTTGGAGGCTCTTCCTCTTATTCACTGGTGTCTCCCTCCAGCCACTGGCCCCTCCTGGAAGCACGAGAGGAAGCCCCTCTCACTTCTTAGGCATCCGGATTCTCCTTCCAGTCCAGGTTGGCCTGTGTTTCTGACAGTCCCTGGTACTCTCCATAATTTGCACTAGCACCATCATACCTTCCAATCCATCCATTCTTTTTCGGTCTGTTTTAGCCACTGTACACTTTACACCTGCATCTGGGGCCATCCAACTTAGCCTGCCTGGGTCAGACCCACTTTAGTCCTTATGTGGATCTTTGGTTGTTACCACGTTACATAGACTTCCGTAGCAGATTTGCCTCGTGTTAGATGTTGCTTGATTTCTTCACTGCTGCTTTGATGGACCCAGTAAATCGAAATCCTTCACAGTCGTCATCTTTTTCTGTTTATCGTGATGTGGCCCACCTGTGAGGATGTCTGCATGGAGGTGTCATCCATACTGAAGGCAACAATTCTTTGACCTTCATCAGGAAGTGCTTCAAATCCTCTTGACTATTCAGCATCAGGAGCGTATCTTCTTCGCCATGTCACAGGATCCTATCTGCCATTACTGCTGAAAAACTGACTGGCCGTCTTGTCAGATTGTCCTGCATCACAGCCAGATGGGACTAAGATAAAGGTGGCCCTTTGCCAGAGTGGCCGGGATACAGCTGAAGATTCCTGAAGAAGCAGAGCCAGAGAAGCGTGGGGAGACAGCAGAGAAGCTGTAGCGCATGGGACCCGGGAACGGGAACTCTGGGAGAGCAACCCTCTGTCTGCAAGGACAGTCTGTGCCAGCACGCTGGAGAGGTGCATTCCTAGAGACTACCGGCCAGCAGGAGGCTGGAAACAGACCAGTCTGACTCTCCTTCCCTATAGCTTCCATGTATATGAAGAACAGGAGGGACATGTGGGCTCAGGTGGGAAGGAAGCAGTGCAGTGTGGGAGAAAGAGAGTAGAATTCGGAATTGGAGTTTGTTACAAATCTCAGATCGCTACCATTCACCATTCAACACCATTTGAAACATGGTGTTTTGTTTTGTTTTGTTTT